>JAJIBD010024414.1:0-226913 GCA_021461705.1 Cryptotis parvus
GGCATTTGCCTTGTACTCAGCCGACCTTGTTTTGATGGTCCCATGAGCACCACCAGGAGTAATTCCTGAGTGCAGAGCCAGGGGTAAACTCTGATCATTGCCGGGTATGACCCCCCAAAAATAATTTTCTACTTATATCATATGTGTTGGATGACTTTTGATTATAGACCTTCATAGGTATCAATTTTATAACCAGGTGAAGAGTCTTGCAGAAAGGTTACTTTTCTCCTCAATGTATATCTTTTGCAAGCTCTTGTATTGGAACAATGTCCTTTGTTGCTCCAGCACAGGAAGACAGCTAAGACTGTGTATTTATAGTCTTATCATTAATTAACTCTGAAATGTTTACTCCTGGGCATCAGTTATATTTCCTAATTAAAACTTCAATGGGTCTTCTCATTGATTTAGCAACAACACTCCTGAGAATATATACTGGAACCCCAAAATCGCACAGCAGAAATACTGTCTGCACTTCTAATTTCATTGCAGCACTATTCACAATTGAAAGAATGTGGAAGCAAGTTGACTGCCCCAAGAATAGACAACTGGATAAAGAAACTATGTTACAACTTCACTATGGAATACTATGCAGCATTAGGAATGGATGGGCATAGAGAGAGATCATGTTGAGTGAAATTAGCCAGAGGGAAAAACATGTATAGAATGACTATTTATTTCTGGCATATAAAAAAATTAGTATGATATTGATCTACAAGGCCTGGCAAATCATGGACAAGGAGTACTTGTCAGTGGTTGGAGTATACTGCAAGCATGTGGGAGTCAGTAGTTAGATAAGAGAGAGAGAGAGAGAAGGGACCAGTGTGATAATAATTGTTGGAAATAATAATGCCAGCTTAGAACTGAGCTTTGAATGTAGCAAAAGAGATATACATGATAACCCCTAAATGTATATATTGCAAGCCACAATGTGTAAGAGAGAGAGAGGTAAAAGAGGGCACACTTCCCACCACTAGTGTCCCTTGATTCCTCCGCTCCTCCCCAGAGGGAATCAGGGACATTTGTGGTGGGAAATGTGCACTGGTGGAGAAATGGCGGATGGAACACTATATGAATGAAACCTAATCAGGAACAGTTTTGAAATTATGTATATCACAGTGGTATAAAAAATAAATTAAAATTAAAAAACTTCCCTGGTTCTTTGATTAGTCCAAGATCTTTCTCCCAAAAAAGAAGGGTCCCATTGTGGGACTGGATGAACCCAGGACAAATCATGAGTAAACTACCCTGGCCTTGACTTGGGATGATTAAGTGCCATAAGCATTATAATAAGGTAAAACCAGTGTCGTGAGAACAAACTCTGTTGTGACCCAAAGATAAGCAACTGATTTAGGACTTATTGGGATTAAGAAAAAATCTAAACTGGTAAAAAATTATAGAATGGGATATATGATGAGATGTACTCAGGAATAGCCACCCTGTAAGATTAATCCCTGGTATAGATAATTGTTTGTATCTCTTTCTGTGTTCATACAAAATGACTAGAAATATTATTAAGATGATTGTTTTACAGCAAAAGAAACGAGGAAACAACATGCTGCATTTCTGCCCTTTGTCCTGAGCCAGTCTAGAGCCCAGGGCAGGATCCCATCTAAGAAATAAGGTCCCCTGTGGTTTGACCTAGAAAGAAAGGGCCTTTTATTCCTTCTCATTGTTTCTTGTAACTCCCATCCCCCAAACTTTTGTGAATTATATAACTAGCAGAATTGACTTGAGAAATGGTTGAGTGAGGAGAGAAGAGATTAAAAAGGAGAGATATTCAGACTATCAAGAACCTGTGGTGTTGTTCCTTTGTCCATCATTTGGTGGAAATAGTTGTCAACCGAATGTGGCAGATGACTCAGCTGAATCGAATATCTATTGAGGACCCCGCTGAGTCCCAACAATATACAAATAGTGATAGTTTACAATTTAATTCCCATTAGTTTATATTTTTTCTCTGATTGCTGTATTTAGGATTTTCTGAAGTATATTGAAGCAGATGTATGGAGGAGCTTTCATATTTTCACCTCTGAGTTTGATACTGGCCATGAGGCATTCTCTTGAGATATGTTCTTTCTATGCCTAATTTTTATAATTTTGTTTAATTGTTAATGGGTGTTGAATGCTGTCAGTAGCCTTCTCTTCTTCATAATTTATATAATTTTATGCTATTTATATGATAAGTATGTTATATAAATACACCATCTGATATGATGTTTATGATATGTCTCATTCCATTTCTATTATGGTATAAAATTAACTGATGTGTAAAATGAACTGATTTACATCCCTGAGGTGAAATCTACTGGGTTAGTTGTATGATTATTTTGATATATTTTTGGACTTAGTTATCAAGATTTTTTTAGATCTTTCCATCAATGTTCATAAAAGATACAAGTCTATAAATTTCATTACTATAATATCTCTGTTAGAAATTTTCCAATAATGGATATTGGGGTTTCAGGGGTACTCAATATTATTGGGGTCCATTGAGTTCCTTGGTCACTAGCTCCCTCAGGCTAGTGGAGAAAGAAAACAAACATCAGCAGTCTAAAAAAATTTACGGCATTAATTCCACACACTCCTTACTCCAACTTACTCCATACTCACACACACACAACACACACACACAAACACACACACACACACACACACACACTGACCACAAATCTGTTGGGGGATAAATAGCTTACAAAGGCTAAGGGTAGGTCAATGCTAAAAGTTAAAAGCTTATTTTCTCCCAAACTATGAGGTAAGGCCAAGCTTTCTCTTACCTGAGCAAAATCCCTGGGGGCCACGCACCTGCTTCACAGGGCTGTTGGACACTATAATGGGGAGTATTGTTTTTTTCTCTCCTTAGTTGGTAAACAATAATTTTAATAATATATCTAGTCATCTTTATATAAACCCAATAAGAGATACAGGATTGGGGCTGGAGCGATAGCCCAGCAGGTAGGGCGCTTTGCCTTGCACGCGACTGGCCCGTGCCGGCCCGGTTCGATCCCGGCATCCCATATGGTCCCCCCGAGCACCGCCAGGAGTAACTCCTGAGTGCAGAGCCAGGAGTAACCCCTTTTTTGGGTGTGACCCAAAAAGCAAAAAAAAAAAAAAAAAAAAAAGAATCACTAAAAAAAAAATAGATACAGGATTTATCTATACCTGAGATTAAATTTATAGGATAATCTTTCCTTGGAGAACACATCGTAGGACCAGACTACATTCCCTAGTCATATTGATATTTCCAGTCCCCTTCAGGGTACTAGCACCAAAATCCTCAGAATGTAAGGTAATATTCCTAAGCACTCTGCTCCAGCTACACGATGATCCACAGCTTATCTTAGGTCAAATCAGAGCTGATCCGACCTTGCTCTAAACTTGTGCTAGAGCAGGGGCTTACTCTATGATCTCACAATCAAGATATTAGTAGTCCTAATTTGAAGCCAGAGTGCTCTCTTTCCTGGTTCCATCCAATCCCATGTAGGAACCCTCTTTTTGGGGTTTGAGGAAATAGAATCGAGATATCTAGTTAGGAAATGTAATGGAATGTCCAGGAATAACTAATACAGTTACTTAACTGACAAATGCACAGCCTCAACTATCTTCCTGTGATTATAAAAATAAAATCTCTGGGGCTGGAGCGATAGCACAGCAGGTAGGGTGTTTGCCTTGCATGCAGCCGACGTGGGTTCAATCCCCAGCATCCCATATGGTCCCCCGAGCACCGCCAGGAGTAATTCCTGAGTAAAGAGCCAGGAGTAACCCCTGTAACCCCTGAGCATCGCCAAGTGTGACCCAAAAAAGCAATAATAATAATAATAATAATAATAATAATAAAATAAAATCTCTTAGCATAAGCATATGCAAAATTCTTATAGTAAGGAGAAAAAGAATCTCTCATTACCAATACAAAAAATCAGGGCTAGCAAGTAGGGAATGATCTAACAATAAAGACTTCATAAAAGATTTCTTCCTTCTTTCTGGGTGATTGTATGATTCTAAGACTCCATCCAATAATCTTGGTTTTAGATTGCTGACTGACATGGAATGTTTTTATATTGGGGACCAGAAGTATTGTATAGCTAATACAGTGTTTGCCTTGCATATAGTCACCTCTGATTTGGCCCTCCAGCACCTCATATGGACTTCTGAGCCTGTCAAGTGTAATCCATGAGCATAGAACCTGAGTAAGCCCTGAGCACCACTGGGTGTGGTTCAAAGATCAAAAAACTTTTTTTCCTTCAAATTCTGATATATCTTAGGAGATTTTTCACTTTCATCTCTTTTGAATTTGTTGATTTTCTTTGTGTCTAGCCAAAAAGTTTGTTCATTTTGCTTATTTATCTGGAAAAAAAAGAAAAGAGTTCCTGGTTTAATTGATTGACTCTGTGTTTTTTTAAAGATTTCTACTTTAATTTTTAATCTCTTTACTTCTACTTACTTTCTCTTTTCTGATTTCTTAAGCTGTGGTATTGTATCATTTGTTGATATATTTTCCTAACGCATGCTTGTGATGTTATGCACACACTCCCCTTAACAGTTTTTCTGCATTTCATAGCTTTATTATTTTGTGTTTCATTTTCATTTATTTCAAGCAGTCTTTTTTCTTGATAATTTTTGAGATAATTGTTACATAGAAGAATGCTTTTCAGTTTCTAAATGTTGATATTTTTTCTAAACTCTCTTTATGTGATTGATTTCACCTCTGTTCTTGTGTTCTGAAAATACAATTGATAAAATTTATATTTTTGTGAATTTGTGAATATTTTAATGATATCCCAACATGTGACCTATTCTGAGAATGTCCCATGAACACTGGAAAAAGAATGTTATTAAGTTTTTATTAGGATGAAAGGTTGTTAATGGGAATTTTGGACCTATTTTTACAAATATTTCATCTAGTGTCTCATACTATTATTGATATTTTGTCTGTTCTATCTGTTTAATGTTGAGAATGGGTTTAAAATCTTCTAATATATCAATTGCTTAGTAAACATTGATGTTCTTTTATTCATCAGGACATATATAAGTTGATAGAGTTAAAACCACTTAAATTTGTTGGATCCCTTAACTTAGTCTAAACAATATAATATGATGCAATATAAATCCTTATCACTTGTTATTTTCTGTAATTTGAATGCTAATTGGTCTGATACAAGTAAGATCTTTCCAGGCTTCTTTGGTCTGCCATTAATTTATATGATAGTTTTATATTGCAATTTGACCCACTTCTTTTTATGTGAGAGTTTAACTGTGTCTGTAGTAATCGACAAGAGGTGAATTACTAAACGCTCTCAATTTTGATCTACCCAGCCTTTCTGTTCTTTTTATATGGGGGAATAATTTCATTGACATTTAGCTGAATAAACACAACTTTTACAGGGCTGGAGCGATAGCACAGTGGATAGGGTGTTTGCCTTGCATGCAGCTGACCAGGGTTCAATCCCTGGCATCCCATATGGTCCCCAAGCACCACCAGGAGTAATTCCTGAGTGAAGATCCAGGAGTAATCCTGAGCATCCCGGATGGCACCACAAAAAAAAAAAACAAAACAAACATAAAAACACAGCTTTTTCAAATTTTGAAATAGATGAAATCACACTATTAATAGTTTCATATTCAAGCAAGAAATAAACTGAGAAAAAAATACTTCAAAGCCTTTGACATTATATATTTTAAATAAAAGAAACTGAGGTAAAAGAGCACATATGTTTTGGGAGTAATCTTCACAGAGTTTTTTTTTTATTTTTCAAGGAGTAAGGCATTAACTGTCCTTTATTTCAATTTTAGATAAAACCATCTACCACAAGCCCACAGTGAGCATTATTCTCAACAGGAAAACTGAAGGCATCCCCTTAAGATGGTGAACGTGACAAGGTTGCCCACTCTGACCACTTCTATTCAATATAATAGTGGAAGTATTTACCATAGCAATCAGGGAAGAAAAGAACATTAAGGGCACCCAGATAGGAAAGGAAGAAGTCAAGCAATCACTATTTGCAGATGACATGATATGACACCTAAAGAACCCTAAACTCTTTACCAAAAAAGCTCCTGAAAACAATAGATTCTAATTGTAGACTGTCAGAGTACAAAATCAATACCCAAGAGTCAATGGCTTTACTATACGCAAATAAAGAAAGAGAAGACGTACTCTATGGATTCAGGTCTGATATTGAGATCTTTAATCCATTTTGATCTGATTTTTGTGCATGGTGATAGAGGTCTAAATTCATTTTTTTACATGTAACTGCCCAGTTTTCCCAGCACCATTTGTTGAAGAGGCTTTCTGCTCCATTTCATACTTGTTGATCCTTCATAGAAGATTAATTGTTCATATATTTGAGGCTGGTTGTCAGGATACTCAACTCTATTCCATAAATCCAAAAACATGCAGTGGAAACACCATCCCTACTTTTATATTTATAGCAGCATTATTCACAACAGCGAGAATCTGGAAACAACCAGAGTGCCAGAAAATTGATGACTGGATAAAGAAACTTTGGTACATCTACACAATGGAATACTATGCAGCTGTTAGGAAAAAATGAAGTTAGGAAATTTGGCCTATAAATGGATGGACATGGAGAGGATCATGGTAAGTGAAACTAGCCAGAAGGAGAGATACAGATATAGAATGACTGCATTTATTTCACTGTATCACTGTCTTCCCGCTTCATCTTCGATTTGCTTGAGCAGGCACCAGTAACATCTCCATATGACCTGTCTCATGCAAGTAGAGCCCAAGGGAACCTGCTTGCTCCAGGAACATAAAGAGCCTCAAACCATTCCATCAGGTCATGAGAATGAGGTCTATAATTGTTACTGACTGCATTTATTTGCATGACATAAATATTTATACATTTATATATATATATACATATTATTATACCAATATCCAAGGTCAGGCGAAATGTGGATTAGGAGGTCTTGCCAAAGGTGGAAACTACCACAAATGTGTGGGAGCAGAGGTTAGATAAGATAGAAAGGAACATTGGACCAATGGTTTTCGAAAGTCTATTACAATTCACAACATGTAAGAGAGGGAAGAGAGAGAGAAAAAGGAGAGAGAGAGAAAGAGAGAAAAGAGATGGAGAACCTGCCATGGAGGCAGGCTAGGGAGGGGAAGGGTATTGGGGATATTGGTGGTGAGAGGTGGGCACTGGTGGAGGGATGTGTGCTGGAACACTGTATGGCTTTAAACCCAGACATGAATATTTTTGTAATTGTAAATAAATAAATAAATGTAAAAAAAATGGAAAGATAAGAAACGGGTATTAAAGAAATGATCTCATTCACAATTGCACCACAGTAAATTAAGTATCTAGGAATTAGTTTGACTAAGAATGTAAAGGATATGTAGAAAGAATACTACAAAACATTGCTTCAAGAATAAAAGAAGACCTGAGGAAACAAAGTCACATTTCCTGTTCATGGATTGGGAGAATTAACATGATCGAAATGGTAATACTTCTTAGAGCTTGATACAGATTCAATGTGGTCCCTGAAGGATACACATTCATTATTCAAAGAAGAAGATCAAGCACTCTTGAAATTTGTATGGAATAATAAATACAGCTTATTTTCAAAGATTTAAACAAATCCCTAAAACTGAACTAGCTTCTGCACTCCTGGTTATCCAAAAGACATGAAAACATTTATGTATATAAATATACTTTACATAGGTCATCCTAAAAATCATAGCACTAAAATGGAAAATTCCAGGTGTCTGGAAATAAATGAAAACACTATCAACCAAGACAACACAAAAAAAATCAAAAATTTTGCAGAGTAGAAAGTCACCCAAACAATTTCCAATGTATTATTGAAATAATGTAGGATTGTCAGAATTCAAGTTAATTTCTATTTACAAAGAATACAAGATTCTGAATAAGGTTGGGCAGGTATAGCAGGTAGGTGGTTTGCTAAGGCACACATAATTTTTGCTTTGACATTTTTTTCCAATATCTTCATAAATTATGGTGATATTATAGTTAAGTGTCAAAATTCATCAAGTATATACTTTCCATTTATCTTTATCTTATCTTTTTAAGTTTTGAAACTTAATTACTGAAGAATTAGGCCTAAAATGTATGGATTATAAAAGTATTAATTTGGAACTTTTATTGTATCTCAGACATCCAAATAATGTTTAATATTTCATCCTATTTTATCATAATCACTAAGAGGATTTTATAAAATTGAATCTGAGTTTTTAATATACTTAATGGTTTTTCAAGTGAACCATATTTAGATATATCTATGTACATACATATGTTTATAGAAATGTGTATGGTATAGAGATATATAGCAGGTAAAAGTCTTGCATGCAGTTTGCCTGGGTGTGATCCCCTGTACCTAATATAGTCATTGAGCCCTACCAGGAATGACCCCTTAGCACACAGCCAGGAGAAAACCCTGAGCTTGATTGGTTGTAGCATTCTACTAAAATAAATCACTAGTAAATAAAATTAAAAGGTTTTTTTTTAATCACTAGTTAATCATGCTGTTATGGGGCTGGAGTGATAGTAGGGTATTTACCTTACAGGAGGCCAACACTGGTACAATACCTGGCATCACATATGGTTCCCCCAAGCACTGCCAGGAGAAATTTCTGGGTGTAGAGTTCGGAGTAACCCCTGAGTGTCGCTGGGTGTGACCCAAAAAAAGCAACAACAGAAAAATAATAATAATATTGCTTTTATTTGTCATCAAACTTCCAAACCTAACCCCCTAATACACATGTGCACACACACATTTACTCACTCAAACATCACACTGTTGCATCACTTATATTTACTGTTTAGATCAAACTCCTCAACTTGCTCTAAATAGTACTCGATTGCATATATATTTATATCTGTATCCTCTATTTCTTTCCAACCACACACACACACACACACAATGGCATAGGTATGTTAACTTGTTTCATTTTGTTTTATTATGGGTGCCACATCTGACAGTGCCAGGATTTACTCCTAACTCAGTAACTCAGGGGTAACTCCAGCAGAGTGTTCAGATAATACCAGTTCCTGCTTGAGGGACCTTAAAGTACTGGTGATCAAACAAATGATGTCACACCTTCTTAGAATGTGCTCTACTAATAAAACTATATTCATTACCATGAGATGAATTCATTACCATTCTTAACAAATCATGATTTCTATGTATCTTTAGATGTTTATTCCTCAGAATTTCCTACCACAGTAAATTATACCAGATTAGATATAGTGATTCCATCTCCAAAGCCATAGTGATGTTTGATTCAAGCATTCTTTTGCCCTCAAATAAAATACATTACTATTTCTGATCAATTCTGTTCTTTGATTTTTCATGTATTATGAACAAATGAACAACATTTGTTTATAATACATTTGTTTCAGGCATTAAATGTTCCAACACCAATCCTACAATTAGTAGCATGACCTTCCTTCCTCCTTTGTCCATAGTTTCCTATCCAGATCCAAGCCTGCCCCTTTGGCAGCCTCAAGAATAGTTATTTTGTATTGCCTTTTGCAACCCATGGCAAGTGGAATTATAAAAATATAGTTCAACTAAAGGAAATTAGTGAAAATTTATGTATTGCACAATGGTGTTATCAAAGTCAGTGTTTGAGGATTTACTGAGCTGTTTGTTGCTGGTTGAGTATACTCTGATATTGATTTTGCTTATTGAACTTAGTTGGCTTCTTTCTCTCTCCTGTCTAATATGCTGTGTTCCTACTCTGCTGTCAATATCATGGAATTTTGAGGTGGGCATGTGCAGCTGCACTCTGGGAGCTTCAGGATCTGTACAACTGGAAGTTTTGTTAGCTTGGAGTCTCTTCAGAATTAGTCTTGAACTGTGAAGTTAGGCTCTTTGTATGGCATTGGTTTTGGGGAATGAATACAGCTGTAGGGGCTTCGAGCATTATACAGGGAAAGGAGAATATGCCTGCCCCACTCTCTGAAGACCAGAGTTTTCAGTTTCAAGACCTGCGTTATGGGAGTTTCTTTTTGCTTGATGTCTCTGCAGAGATTAATTGTGAAGCTGTGAAGTTGGACAATTTGCATGGTGGTGGCTGTGGGCAGTGGATGCAGCTGCTGGATCTTTACAAGGTGGGGACTTGACTCACTCCTCTCCCAAGGGTATCCCTGAGTTTTTAGCCTGAAAACTGATTTACCCATGAGTTTCAGTGGTTTTGTCTTGCATCTCTTCTGAGACTAATTGTGAATCTGTGAAGCTGGGTCATTTACTATGGCTCTTCTCTGGAAACTCAAAGAAAGCCATGAATATGACCTTCCTTCCTTGCTATGAAGGTTTAATTTATATTCTTCTCACTTGAATTTTTAATAACTCATTAATTCTTTTTTCTGATTTCACTTATTCACCTATTTTTTTGATAATCCCTTTAATAAAGAGAACACAAACCACTTTTTTAAAATTCTTTTTTGGAGGGTAAGGGGTTTTAGGTTTGCAGTATACCTGCCTAAGCTAAGGGATAAACTCCTGGCTGTGTTTAGGAGTCATATGTGATGCTGTATATTGAGCCAGACCAGCTGCACACAAAGCAAAGTAGCTCATTTGCTACACTCCCTCTCTAGCTCTCAACTTTTTTGAAATGCAAATCTTATTATGCTATTCTGAGTGGTTTCCAATGACTCTCCTCATGTCCTGTGCATGAGCTGTTTCTGTATATTAAGGACTCTAATTGCTTGAAAATTTCTTTCATTTAGTCTCAAAAGTTATAAAACTATTCCAGAGCAATCTTCAATGAAACCTAAATCATTTTCTACTTTACCCTTATTTATTTTACATACTTTCAATCCCTGAGAACACTATTTTATCACTTTCCATGTTTCTTTCTATTTCTTGATATTATTTTGCCACGTTTCTTATATATGAAGTTATATTATGTATAAACGTTTAAATAAGCAACAACTCTGTGGTGTGAGATGATATCTCATTGTTGTTGTGATTTGCATCTCTCTGATTTTTTCCTATATTTTCTTCAATGTTTTTATGAATGCAAGTCGGATATTTAGATCTTTAATTCATTTTGATCTGTCTCTTTGCATTTTGTTAGACAAAGGTCCAAATTAATTTTTTTTTACATGTAGCTGCACAGTTTTCACAGCACCACTTGTTGAAGAGACTTTCTGTTGCAGGACACCTAAAAGCCTAGGCCTCTGCATCTGCCCTGGATTGCCTCCAGCAGGTCACTTCATAGATAGGGGTGTAGTCTGAATGTGGCAGTCTTATCTGACCATGTATTCTGTACTGGCTGGTATAAATATTCTCTCATGCTACCACAATCATCGTGGGACTAGCTAGATCTTACCAGTATATTTGCCTGGCCACGTTGGATCTCTAAGAAATTAGACCAGAGAGAAATGCTGTTTGCCTCCAAGCAAGCAAGCATGGCTCCCTGATAACTCAAAGGCAACTAAAATACAAAAACTACCGTGAAGTAGACGAGACTCTTGTGAAGGCTTGGAGAAATATTTAACTGGCATTAGTATTAGTCTTTGGTACAGAGGCATGCCATCTCAGAAACCCCCTTCTCTACCCTATAAAGGCAATTCCAGGCAGATCTTGGCTCAAGACATTAGGTGAGGTGCTAGGAGAAATTACCTGAGGGCATTTGATCCTTCCTGCCAGAGGAAGTTACATTTAGCTTATAGCTTCTCCCAGCTCTGCTAGGAGGCTTTTAATTAGCTCTGGGTCCTTGTAAACAGCCAGAAGGCCTCCTGAAGTGGCTACATTTCTATAGAGCTATTTTCCTGTTTTCATCTCTAGATAGCCCAGCCCAGAATGGGCTGGGCTGGGGAGTTTGGGCAGATTTCTAGCTATAAAATAAGCTGCAAGAAGAAAGAAGCCTCTCTTTTTTCCCCCTTTTGCCATTTCGGCTTCCCTTGGCGTTTTGCTTCTCCATCTTCTCTATTCTCTGTTGGTCCTCAACACGTGGTGGCAGCCATCTTGGCCTACACCTGGCTAGGTCCTAGCTGGGAACCCAGAGTCCGGAGGTTTTTCCTGCTCTTGGATTGTATATTGGATCCTGTGATAGTAAAGCCCTTTTAAAACTGCATCAGATTCCTGAGTCTTCATCCATTCCCCGCCGGCTCGGAGGTAGAAGGGAACTCGCTTCCCAGCACTGTCGGGGACCCTGGCAGAGCTCCCCAACAACTTTCCTTGATCAATTTCAGACTCTTTGCAACTTTATCAAAGATGAAATGACCATGTGTTTGAGGATGGGTGTCAGGATACTCAACTCTATTCCATAGGTCCACAGGTCTATTTCTATTCCAATACCATGCTGTTTTAGTTACTACTGCTTTGTAGCATAGTTTGAAGTGGGAACGGTGATACCTCCCATTTTCTTTTTCCCAAAGATTGATTTATCTATCCATGGGGGTTTATTATACCATGAGAATTCCAGGAGTATTTGATCAATTTCTTTGAAGAATGTCAATGGATATCCTTACAGGCACTGCATTGAATCTGTACAAGATTCTAGGGAGTATAACAATTTTGACAGTATTACCATTTGATATGTTAATTCTCCCCATCCATGAGGAGGGAATGTGATTCCATTTTCTTGTGTCCTCTGATTTCTTGGAGCAGTGTCTTGTAGTTTTCTTTATAGAAGTCTTTACACACTTGGTAAAGCTGATTCCTAGGTATTTGATTTTCTGTGGCACACTTGTGAAGGAAATCATTTTCCTAATATCCCTTTCTCCTCTTTTGTTATTAGTATATAGGAGATCCACTGACTTTTGGGTATTGATTTTGTACCCTGCCACTCTATTATAAATATCTATTGCTGTGAGTTTAGGGTTCTCTAAGAATAATATGATGTCATCTGTGAATAATGATAGCTTGACTTCTTTCTTGCCTATCTGTATGCCTTTAATGTCCTTTTTCTTCTCTGATTGCTATGGCAAATACTTCCAGTACTATATTGAATAAAAAAAGAGGTGAGAGTGGGCAACCTTTTCTTGTCCTTGATCTTAAGGGGAAGGCTTTCAATTTTTCCCCATTGAGAATGATACTCGTTATGGGCTTTTGGTAGATGGCTTTGAATATATTGAGGAAGGTTCTTTAAATTCCCATTTTATGGAGGGTTTTAATCATTAATGGGTGTTGGATCTTGTCAAATGCTTTCTCTGTCTATTGATATGATCATAGGTTTTTATCGATAAGAAAAAATAAAAACCTATGACCGAAACCCAAACATGAACAACTTTGTAATTGTATATCTCACGGAGGTATAACAAAACATTAAAAATAAATAGATAGATAAATGAATGAATAAATAAATATACCAGAAATTAAAAAATGTTTACATGTAGAGTTCAATCATTAGGAACAATAGAATTTTATATGCTAGTTAATATGTGAAGACCCTTAATAGGCCTATAACATAATTCAGTTCTTGTGTCATTCTCTCTTTCAGAAAGTATTATCAGAATAGATTTTAAACTCTGTTAATATAGACATAAGCAAACTGAAATATGGAAACAAAGGCAACAAAAAGGTCTTAATATCTTTTCTCCAAAAAAATCCATGGTTTACTTTTCTTTGCTGGAATGAACAGGATTTTATTTATTGTAGTATATGTAAAGTTAAATTTTGTTTCTTTCATAGCTTGAAAAATCATTATGACTTTTAAGGAGAATGAAAAATATATTAATGTCACACTTTCATTGCACACAGAACATTACCTGAGAAACACTGGTTTACCTTTTGTTTTATGAAAGAAATTGTAGTGGCAAATGGGGTCTAAACTGAAATTCTTTTCTCAGATGACAAAGTATAAGCTGGAGTATAAATTTTGCTAATGCTATTAAAATATCTAGTTGGTGTTTCTCACTTGAGAGAAAGCATGTACTGAGACTGCATGCATATTTTCATCATCTGTATTCTCTCCATTTTCAGAATATGTTCTTCCTCTCTTGAAAGGTTAGCTCAAGGAAATGAAGAGTCACAAAAAATGAACAAAGTATATGTCCACACACTGGTCAATGACCTACAAAATTAATATATAGTATATATTTCCTCTATTTTGTAAAAATCATCTTAGTTTACTAGTCACAAAACTACTTGCTTCCATTAATCTTTAAATAACTTTTTCATGGCGTGCTGTTGGACTATAGTAATTTCCTGCTATATCTCTCCTGATATTCCCAACATTGATGAGTAGTGAATTCAAGTACAAGGAAACTAAGCTAGAATGTCTGAAGTGCTCAATACCCATATTCTACAAGATGAATAGGTCTTGACTTAAAAAAAATAATACCTTGTCCTCTTATAATTATACCCTCAGTTAAAAAGATTATTTTTAGTTTTTGGTTTATTGATTACCTATCTGACAATTTTAAAGATTGGGTATACAGATTGAGTTGTAAAAATAAATATATTTATATTTTATATAATTTTACCTGATACTCCAGTATTATCAATGTTAATAGTTGCATTTATGCAGATGGGGAAACTTACAATATATTCAGCATGAATATTTGTTGTTATATTTTTAACATAAGTAATAATTCTGAAATTGATTCAGTTCCTTAAAGTGTTTGCCTTGGAAGAATAAGGATTCTGGTTTAAACTCTGGTGCCATTACATATGTAAGGATGATCATGAGAGTCTCATTGCTTGTAATCACCAGTGACATAGTTTAGAAAATTACTCACTGACTTAAAAAATCTGCCTAGGACAAACAGGAGGTTCTGAAGTAAATAAATTCTTGGTATAACTGCATGAGCTGAATTCCTCCTGCTAGCTCTGCTATTTGGTTTCCAAGCAGAACAGGCAAAAACATCATGAAATAAATTACAATATAAATAAATAGACTTCCTGATAAATAAATAGAATATTTCTGATTTTTCCAGTAACAATTATTCCATTGTGAAACATACAAACAGTACGATCAAATGAAAAGACTTAAGTTGATTTTATGAGGAAACCATGAAAGAAAGTTACAGTTATGAGCTCCCTCCATTAACACTGGTAAAGGTCAATGAGAGGGAAAAAAAAACTATCATTAATTCTGACAATTTTTAACAATAATTTTACCATAATAGAGATATAAATGCCCTTTTTTGATTTTATTTGTGTGTTTTTTTAATTTTTTAATTATTTTGAACAATTACAAAAATGTTCATGTTTGGGTTGAACACCCATTCCAATGTTCAGCACCCATTCCTCTACCAGTGCCCATTTCCCATCACCAATATCCCAGATTCCCTACCCCCTCCCCTATCATGCCTCCCTGGCAGGTTCTCCATCTCTTTTCTCTCTTTCTCTTTCTCTCTCTCTCTTCCCTCTCTTACATATTACGTATTGTAAAAATATACTTAGAGGTTATCATGTGTATATTTTTGCCTGTATTTAATGCTAGGTTCTATGTGGTAATAGACTTTTGACAATTTTTGGCACACTGTTCCCTTCTCTCTCTCACCTAACCTCTGTTCCCACACGTTTGTGGTAATTTCCACCTTTGACAAGACCTCCTGATCCACGTTTTGCCTGACCTCCTCGGATATTGGTATCATAATATGTATATATATATATATATACATACATACATCATATATACATATATATGCATATATATGTTTATGTTTATGTCATGCAAATTTTTATTAGGAATAATAAAAATAGTACAGCTGGTAGGGCATTTGACTTGCACCCATCCCACCCGAGTTCAATCCCTGGCATCCCATACAGTACCCCAGGCACCACCAGGAGTTATTCCCGAGTGCTGAGATAGCAGTAACCTCTGAATATTGCCAGGAGTGACTCAAAAAGAAAAAAAAAGAAATTCATGGCTTTTTAGAGAGTTTAATACTATAATATTGGATACATATTTTAACTATATAAAATTTGAATTATTTTGCTATACACACATGTCAATTAATTACTACATAATAAACTTCCCCTTAAATTATTATTTAATAACTTTTTAAAGAAAATATTGTGTTCCAAGTAGAAATATGAAATAATTAGACACAGGAAAGTTAGAAATATATTTTATATTATATTATTTTTATATTAATTATATTATGTTATATTTCATATACAGACATGGAGCAGAGCTGCTACTTGCTCTCCCTCTGCCCAGCCGCTCATAAGGCGCCCAGGAGTGATGGCTGGTTCTAGCACTGGCCCGCCACCCCAGCCGAGCCTTGCAACAAGCCAAACGAGCCCCCCACTCCAAGAGGGCCTCATTTTCCACATCCGGACTTCTCTCTCATCACAACTCCACCCAGCAGACCAGCCTATCACAGCCTGGTTCATCGAGATCCACCCTGCTGCAGTCTTCTTTTTAATCCGGCCCAGGTATGCTGATCCAGAGAAAGACATGGGGCAGAGCTGCTACTTGCTCTCCCTGTGCCCAGCCGCTCACAAGGCGCCCAGGAGGGATGGCGGGTTCTAGCCCTGGCCCACCACCCCAGCAGAGCCTTGCAACAAGCCAGACCACCCCCACTCCATGAGGGCCTCCATTTTCCACATCCGGACTTCTCTCTCATCACAACTCCACCCAGCAGACCAGCCTATCACAACCTGGCTCATCGAGATCCACCCTGCTGCAGTCTTTTTTTTAATCCGCCCAGGTATGCTAATCCAGAGACAGACATGGGACAGATCTGCTACTGGCTCTCCCTGTGCCCAACCACTCACAAGGCATCCAGGAGGGATGGCGGGTTCTAGCCCTGGCCCGCCACCCCAGCAGAGCCTTGCAACAAGCCAGACGACCCCCCCACTCCATGAGGACCTCAATTTTCCACATCCGGACTTCTCTCTCGTCAGAATTCCATCCAGCAGACCAGCTATCACAGCCCGGCTCACGCAGCCACAAGCGCCTGCACAGTTCATCAATAAATGCTGGACTTAGAGATGACTACAAGAGTATGCTACCTGCACGGCAGAGCCTGGCAAGCTACCCGTGTTGTATTTGATATGCCAAATACCAGTAAGAATTATAGACCTCATTCCGGAATGGATTGAGGCTCGTTATGTTCCTGGAGAAAGCAGATGCGCCTTGGGCTCTACTAGCATGAGACAGGACATATGGAGATGTTACTGGGGCCTGCTCGAGCAAATCGATGATGAACGGGAAGAGAGTGATAGTGATTTCATATATATTATATTTATATTTATATTTTATTGGAGAATGCATACAGAAGGCAGAGTGTTTGCTTTAAATGCCAGTAACAATTGATCCCTGGCACCACGCATACTTCTCTGAGCACCAGCAGGAGTAGTACCTGAGTTCAGAGCCAGAAGTAAGCCTGAGCACATTTTGGTGTGGCCCCCAAAATCAAATTAATATTAAGTATACAAAAAACCACACATTTTCCAAAACCATTAAATGTGCATAGATAAAGAAATATTTTTAAATGTAATAGAATATTTTTACGCAGAGTGAAAGTGATAGCATATATCATAGAAGTATTTTACTCATCATTATAATTTAATATTACTAATATATTTATAAAATACTTTTTGTAAAAAACACTTCTTTGAAATAGACTAGCATGTATCAAATTTAAATATATTTTAAATTATTTTCTCTTCAAATTATCTGAGACATTAATATTGTTAGATTTATTTAAAAGAACTTTATTTCTAGCATGAAATAAATTATTTTATTTACTCAAGTCTTTTGAACTTACAGATCAGAAATAGTATTAAAATATGTATCTGTTCTTTATATCTATACTCTTCAATAAATATTAATAATTTTAAATACACCCCTAAATTAGATACACACATTTATAGTAATCAGTACTATCAATTGCCTTATGTGAGTTATCAGTCATAAAAGGGATATGTTTAAATTATAATTAGGTATTCTTTGTCTTTAGATACTAGTGTCACATTCTGGTCATCTACATCTTCCATCTTTCTTTCTGAGGTGGAAACTCAAGGTTTATGTGTAATTAAGAAGGGCTGCCAAAATATGTTAATAATGAGGCTGGAAGAGAGAAACAAAGTAAATTAAAATATATATGTGTGTTTTGATAGTTTAGGACTTACAGAAACTTATCAATTACAATAGAGACTGCCTTCCCCCCCCCAAACATTATCAGGTCCCATATTTTATAGCTCTGCAGTATATTTAATATATACATGAAATATTATATCTCTGTTTTATATAAGTTTTAACTATTCACACTTATTTATGAAAGTGTGAAAATGTATATTAAAATACATATATGAAACGTTCTACAATGTTTGAAACAATGAGACTAATAAAGAAGTACCTATATTACTTCTTTATACACATGAATATATACTTAGAAATATTGAGGCTTTTCATTTTTATTTCCACCAATTAAAAATAATTTAAAGTAAATTAGAGATTTTTCTACTATAATAGTGGATAGATATTATAATTAGATAAAATTTTGAATTATTTTGATATACACAAATTTTAAATTCAAGTTTTCTTCCAGATAATTTTAAGCAACAGGACTTTCCTTTGTATTATATTATTCAGGCTGCTCTGCTTCAGTATGGTCCTAATAATATAGAAATTCTTGCTGATTTAGATATCCTTATTGAATTGATAAAGTGGCATGCTCTTTTAGTTTACATTTATTATAAGAACCATTAAGCAGTTTTATATTTAATGCCATTTGTTTTGATTCCTCAGGAAATCACTTGCATGTATTAACTCATTATGCATTGTTAAAAACTTAGTCAGCCAAAGACCACAGACAAGAATTTGAAGTCTGTATGATTCAGATTTATTGAGTGGATGCCACCGAGGAAGGCAAGCCAGAGGGTCTATGAAGTGCTGCATAATGAAACAGAGCAAGAAATCATCTTTTGTGAGACTTGTTTACTGATGAAGTTTGCTGAAAGATTGAAGGAAGAGAGTTTGAATGCTGCATCTGTTGCTGCCTCTAGGAGCAAGGTAAGTAGAAAGTATAATAGGTAGGGCATGCCTCCAATCATCTCAAGCTCTGGGCACTTCTGGGCATGCCCAAGGACCTGCATCACCTCCCCACCCCTCTCTCCCCCCAGTCACCCACACACCCATACCCACACACACACAGGAGAGGATTTAAAAGTTATTAGGGGATGGATACTGTCACGAGGTGGTAGCACTAAATAGCTACATATACCAGTAAAACTGGAAAGAGCAAAGAAGTTCAACAATTAATATCAAGCAAGCAGAGAATGGGAAGCGAGCACTTAAGTGACAGTCTTAACTCTTAATAATAGTCTTAACTGTTAATAATAGTCTTAACTGTCTTAACTGTTAATGATAGTCTTAACTGTTAATTAATGGTCTTAACAATATTAAACAAGCAGAGAATGGGAAGTGAACAGTTAAATGACTGCATGGCCTTGGGGAAATAGAATTTTTGACTAATTTGGCCACTGTAAGGTCTGTATTCAATATCATACACTTCTAATTAATGGCCTACCTTCTTTACTCTTTTTTAAAATATTTTAGTTGGTACTCATAAAGTCAGTTGCCAAGGGGAGTAGACTTTCGGAGTGGTTTTCTTTCAAAATCTCCTTTTCTTGACCTCTGTTCCTCCCAGTGAGTCTAGCAAGAAGCCAGGGGAACCCGCACACCATGAGATCAGACATTCTCAACATTCAGAATCCATAGCTCCTCAGAGCTCCACCCAAGAGAAAAGCTGATTTCTCCCCTTTGAGTTTCATCAGTAAATGCTCAAGATGAGAGCCTTCTACTGAGAGTATACCACCTACACGGCAGAGCCTGGAAAGTTACCTGTGTTGTATATGATATGTCCAAAAGAACAATTATGGACCTCATTCCTATGACCTGAAGGAATGGTTTGAGGCTCTTCCTGTTCCTGGAGCAAGCAGATGCCCTTGGGCTACCGTAGCTCACACAGGACACATGGAGATATTACTGGTGCCTGCTTGAGCAAATCTATAAACAACAGGAAGACGAGTGATACAAGTAACACTCATAAAGCCAGTAAGGCTTTAAGACTTCAGACATAATAGTTGAACAGCCACATTTTGCTCTGTTGTCTCACTTAAAAGATCATTGCGTTCATAAGTAAAATTTCAAATATTAATTTACACATGAAAATTAATTTAATTTTGAAAGTTTTCTAATCAAACAGGCAAAATAATTGTACTGATTTATCTTCTCTTGATGTGCAATATATTTAATCTGGCTTTTTTTCTAATGGTTTGTTTTATTTTTATAGATGTTCCTTTCCCCTTATGGGTATGTTTTCTAATTTCTAAGTGCACAATTTTCCACTCTCCATATTATAGTTTATAGTTTTAATATCACTCCCACATTAACACAAACATGTTTTTCTTACCTGAAATATTCTTTTTCAATATTAGTATTTGTGTATTCATTCTTTACTAAGACAGAAGGGACCACGTTTCCAAGAGTGAATTGAGAGCTAATGCCTAGAAGTTAATTAATATACAAAAAAACTGAGACTCACACAAGCGATTAGTTTTAAATTAATGATCCTAGTAAGAATTACTTCACTTGTCACTTGTCTTCCTGTTGTTCATCAATTTGCTCAAGCAGGCACCAGTAACATCTCCATACGCCCTGTTGCAAGCAAGTGTAACCCAAGGGCATCTGTTTGCTTCAGGAACATGAAGAGTCTCAAACCATTTTTTCAGGACATAGGAATGAGGTCCATATTTGTTACTGGTTTTTGGCATATCAAATAAAACATAGGTAGCTTGCCAGGCTCTGCCATGGCTCTGGGTTCATCCCAGGGGGCCCAGTCTTTTCCTAGGTCAGACCATCTACCATCTAGTGCCCACAGGGCAGAGCCCTGGGGGGTGTAGACAAGCCTATCTCCTTCTGCCACCTGCCAATGCTGCCGGGAACCACAGTCACACCTGCAAAACCTCAAGGGGCAGGTGGCCCCACACACTATATTTTACTTTTTCTTCCCCAACCCACTTCTAGGTACTGTGGTTTATAATTCAGTCACCGATCGTCACCTTACCTTCACCAAGTCTCATCAAGAATGAACACTTGCCACTATCATTGTCCTGGTGGTTCTTCTTCTGGCCTATCCCTTCTTCCCTTTATCCCCTAGTGGATATTTTCCTACTAAGATGCCTGGCTAAATTTGGACAGTATCGTGCAGAGTGAAATGAGTCAGAAGAAGGGAACAGAGACAGTCACAGAAGGATTTCACTCACATGTGGGATATAAAAAAAAACATAGTTTGGTGATAGTTAAAACCCAATGACTATAGAAATGAAAGGCAGGATAATCATACTTTCAAATAATTCATCATGTCTTTAGTCATAAAGGCTTTTTTGGTGGAAGTATCATCTTTCTGAGATTATATTTAAGGATAGAGAGATAGGACAGGGGTTAAGGTACTTTCCTTGAATGTTTCTGACCTGGTTCCATCATTTGCAGTTTCCTCTAGTCTCCTGAAAATTGCTGGGAATGATCCATGATCACAGAGTCAAAAGCAAGCACTGAGAACTTTCAGGTGTGACCCCCAAACGACAAGAATCTCTTAGTAAATTGAATATTATAAGAATATCTTAATAAATTGAATATTAAAAAATTAAATAACATATAAAATATTGTTGCTAGGATACATTTCTAAGTAATGTACAGAAAACTAATTAAATATAAACTTGAAATGAATTGACACATGTTTTAGAAATTATAATTGTATCATTGCATCAATGTTTAAAGGTTAATATTTCTACTAATACTATATCAAAAATTATTTACATTATTCTATTAATAATAGTTGAAACATATTTAACTTAAATTATTTTTAGTTAAAGTGTAAACATTTATTGCAAACAGATTGTATGAGAGAAGAGTCATTTTGATCCCTTCACTTTCACATGCCCACATTTGTTTTCCAGAATTACAGAAAATTATATGATGAAAAATAAAATTAATCCATGTTTATTTCAATAGTCATAGTTGTGACATTAAAGGTGATTATTTTAAAATTTGCTGCAAAAACTATGATATCACACTCCCTACTCCCTGCCTCCCAGTATTTTTTAGAACTGAAGGAACCTCCTTTCTAATACTCTTCACTATATCACTGTATCACTGTCTTCCTGTTTATCATCAATATGCTCGAGCAGGCACCAGTAACATCTCCATATGACCTATCTCATGCAAGTAGAGCCCAAGGGCACCTACTTGCTCCAGGAACATAAAGAGCCTCAAACCATTCCATCAGGTCATGGGAATGAGGTCTATAATTGTTACTGGTATTTGGCATATCAAATACGACACGGGTAGCTTGCCAGGCTCTGCCATGCGGGTAGCATACTCTTGTGTCATCTCTAAATCCAGCATTTAGAGATGAACCACATGGCCGCAAGTGGCCCCCTGATCTGGGCTGTGATAGGCTGGTATGCTGGGTGGAGTTCTGACGAGGGGGACGTCCGGATGTGGAAAATGGAAGCCCTCATGGAGTGGAGGCTCGTCTGGCTTGTTGTGAGGCTCTGCTGGGGTGGTGGGCCAGGTCTAGAAAATGCCATCTCTCCCGGGCACCTTATGAGCGGCTGGGCACAGGGAGACCCAGTAGCAGCTCTGCCCCATGTCTGTGAATCTCTGGATTAGCATACCTGGGCCGGATTAAAAAAGACTGCTGCAGGGTGGATCTCGATGAGCCGGGCTGTGATAGGCTGGTCTTCTGGGTGGAGTTCTGAAGAGGGGGATGTAGGGATGTGGAAAATGGAGGCCCTCATGGAGTGGGGGCTCGTCTGGCTTGTTGTGAGGCTCTGCTGGGGTGGCGGGCCAGGGCTAGAAACTGCCATCCCTCCTGGGCGCCTCATGAGCAGCTGTGTACAGGGAGAGCCAGTAGCAGCTCTGCCCCATGACTGTGAATCTCTGGATCAGCATACCTGGGTTGGATTAAAATAGACTACTGCAGGGTGGATCTTGATGTACTGGGCTGTGATAGGCTGATCTGCTGGGTGGAGTTCTGAGGAGGGGGACGTACAGATGTGAAAAATGGAGGCCCTCATGGAGTGGGGCTTGTCTGGCTTGTTGTGAGGCTCTGCTGGGTGGTGGGCCAGGGCTAGAAAATGCCATTCCTCCCGGGTGCTTCATGAGCGGCTGAGCACAGGGAGAGCCAGTAGCAGCTCTGCCCCATGTCTGTGAATCTCTGGATCAGCATACCTGGGCCGGATTAAAAAAGGGTGTATCTTGATGAGCTGGGCTGTGATAGGCTAGTCTGCTGGGTGGATTTCTGATGAGTGGGACGTTGTAAATATGCCAAGTGACCTCAATCTTTGAAGAGTTGTATCTCTACTTGAAAATGAAAGACTGGCATATGAACAAGATATTCTTTAAAAACAACTTCTGCCTTAATAATTTGAAATTAAACTAAATTGCTAAAAAGTTCTATTCAGCACTAACTAAAATGATAGGAACCTTTTTCATATCAGGCACTGTTTTGTAAAAGTGATTTATAATGATTAACTCAATTATAAATTAACATGCATCCTCTACTAAATTTTGGAAGTAATATGACAATATCATTGTTTAATTTAATTAGAATAAAATTATATGTTAGTTCTTGATTGATGGATATATATTAGCCAGTGGGACAATATTAATAATATATAAATTGTTTAACTAGAGAAACTTAAATGAATAATAGCATCAGATTAGTCTCGAGATATCTGTCAGACTACACAGAAGGCAAGTTTCTGAGGGTTTGACCTGGAAAATCATGAAGTAAAAGCATTTAGTTAGGATCTTGCTTATATGTGCTTCCTGCATAATACTACGTTGAATTCTTCCTCATTCTAACTCATTTTTCTACCCTCCAACTTCTTACTTGAAAATGCTCTCCACTATAAAAAAAAATGACAGCTTCTTTTTATATTATTTTAATCAATATACATATATATTCGAATGGGTAGCAATCTTTATATATGTCAGTAACCGCTTGGTATTGTTCTTATTAACACTCCCTGAACTTAATTTGTGTTTCTCTAAATATGTATTTTGGAGATATTTATACCATTTCTGTTCTCCCATTTACAAAATGCTATTTGTTGCATTTCCTGTTTCAATTAATATTTTTTGAATCAAGAAATATTAATAAGTGCAGGTCCAACCAAATGTTGAAGGTCAGAAATACTAATCATTAACATGTCGAGGAGGTTGCTATTGTATTGTGATTAAATAGTAAGTTTTAAAGTTTGACTACACACTTTTAACATAGTTTGAAATCTCCAGAAGAGGTCCAACACTGAACTGACCATCTACTTTTCAACGTTAACTGAAACTTCTCATTGGAAAGTCACGCAATCCATCAATTTGTTGAATCTAGATGGTATTAAAACTTGAAAAGCCAACCAGCTACAATTTAATAAAAAACCTAAAAAGGAATAATTTCAAAAGATTGATTTTCATACATACAGTCTACAAGTTTTACTTCCTCGGGATTTCTCTGCTGGAATGTTGTAAGGTGATTTTAATATTAGTGACTTTTAAAACACTGGTAATTGAAGCAAAAACCCTTGAATGTCTAAGCCATCTCTGAAATCTGAGCAAAAAAAAAGTGCCATATATAATAAAATAAATTCAGACCACCTCTCTCATCCCTTTCAGGTAAAGGAAGTTACATTTATACTACAAACATCTTTCCCATTCTCTTTTTTTAAATCTTGCTTGCTTACAATTAAAGATGTGATATTAGTGGTATGATTTATTAATAGAATGAAATGGACTATTTTGCTATTTATAAATAAATGATCCTGTGAATGCTAATTTTAGGAACACAATTAAGTAAAACATAGTCAGATACTTTATAAATACATTGAGGTATAGGGCACGTCAGCTGACATTTCTTTCAGAGCTCTGTGCTATCCATGTCAGTGATTAATGCTGATCTTAAGTGTCAATAGCTGTTCCTCATCTTGGAAATGTTCTCACTGTCTCAATTATCAGGAGACTATTTTATTTTCTTTTCTGACTCCTGAGGATTTATTTTACTTCAACATTTTCTCTTTTCTTCTTGCTTCCTGACCTTGGCATAGGCAAGCTTAATGATAATATTTAGCTTGACCACTATGAGTCATTAGTGTGATTAGACAAAATCATGCAGTTGTCTTCATTCAGGTAATACCACATTTTGCATTTGGAGACTGTCATTAGGGTTAGTTGTGGTCCACTAATTAATTGTGGTCAATAAGTTGTGGCTAGAATTATGTGTACTATTTCCTAACTGAATATCTAATGAACTAAATGATCGATGAGAAATTGTGATTCCTTGTGACCAAGGGAATAAATATGTTCAAGCTCTTATAAGAAGCTAAGATAAAATGTTATTATAATAAGCAAATCCCTTATTGAAATCACATAGGTGGTACATGGCAAAAAATACTTAAATATAATTTTAGTTTACTTGCATTTGTTTTAAGGCATGTGATAATGTCATAAACTAAGCTATTGCCTATTCAATATGAATAGCAATAATATTACTTTTTGTATAAGTGAAATATTAACTTACATTTTCTGCACATTTTATACACTCCTTGAAAAGGAGTTGGAAGACGTTACAGAGAAGTATCCCTTCTGGGACAGAGAAAAAATAACACAGTAGAGAGGTTGGTCTTTGTTCTAGGAAAGGGTTAACAGCCAGATAAAGTGATAGGAGGAAGTTTGGATAGAAAAATTCCTAAAATAAAGTTACAGCATAGTAAAATTTTACTTGATACTGGTACATTTCAAATGGAACTTTAAGTAAACTGACAGATAAATTTTGATTGACACAGACTTCACATCTAAGAGACTAAAGGTACTTTGGGTAGCAAAGAGTCACAGTTTCATTATAAATATCTCTTTCTGGCTTAGAATTTCATTCATGTAGTAAAAAGTCAGTTTAGTTATTTGAACACAATATCTTTTATAAGTAATTTAAAGATTTATCTGAACCAGAGAATCTATAGTACAATTCTATATTCCAAAAAGGATATGAATTCAAGAGTTAGTTGGAGTAACAAAGTAAAAGTGTGGTTTCTAGACTTTAAGCTTTTTAATACTATGTATCTATGACATGGATTAAACAAATCAAAAATTTTTAAAATGAATAAGTTATCTAAGTGATTATATTGATTCAAAACAATTCTCATTGAAATCCAGATAATATTTGTTCAGAACATAGAAAAATCAACATTAAAATTTGTATGGAATGAAAAAAATACCAATAATAGCCAAAGCTGTACAGAAAAGTAAGAAATTAGGAGGTGCACAAATGGAATATTATAAATTAAAGTGCTTTCATGAGTCAAGAGCAACATGAGCAACAATTAAAAGACAGCTACTACATGGGAAAAATATTTCATTCAACACACCAGCTAAAGGTTTGATATGCAGGATATATACAGTACTCACAAAGGTCAACAACAACCAAATAAAGGATAAAACCCTGTTAAATTTTTGGGTTAGTAAATGAATAGACACTTCTCAGAGAAAGGCAAGTGAATGGTCAGTAGTCGCATGAAAAAATGCATGGTATTGCTTCTCATTACATATTTAAATAAAGAAACATTTTAATTTATGTAATATAGAATTGAAAATTCAAATAACGAAAACAATGAGGTACCATTTCACACCAATGAGAATGACACAAAGCAAAAATAGTAGGAACAATTAGTGTTGGTGGGGATATGGGGAAAAGGAATTCTCATCCCTTTGATGGGAATTTGTCTGGTTCTACCCCTGTGGAAAACAATATGGAGATATTGAGTAAACAGAACTGTACTTCCTTCTGATCCAGAAATTCCACTTTGGAGCATCTACCCCCAACACTTAAAAACATTAATTCAAAGGCATGCTTTCATACTATTATTCATAGCTATACTCAGTATAATAACTAAGATATAGAATCAACCTAGGTGTCCAATGACAGAGACAGATGAATAGATTATTAAAATGTGGTATATGTAGATAATGGAATATGGAATACTATTCATATTCAAGAAACAATGGAACCCTGCAATTTGCTGTAAACTGGGTTGAAACTGGAAGATATCCTGTTGAATGAAGTAGGCCAGATGAATAAAGACAAACAGAGGATGATCTCACTCATCTATGTATACAGAATAATTGGATGATAAAATGCATTGTAGTAAAAGGTTGAATTCCAGATCACCCTTTATTCCAAGGTTAGTGGAAAGAAGGATAGAGAAGGAAAAAAAATCAAGGGAGAGGAAAGAAAGGATAGTAATGGCAAAACATGGAACAGGGCTTCAGGTGTACTGGTGATATGGGAGAATGGTATATATATATATATATATATATATATATATATATATATATATATATATATATATTCAAATCAAACAGCAAACAATACTGAAAACATTAGATCTAAGCTGAAACCACCAGAATTTTGTAATGTGCCTGTCAAGGGTGTTGAAGGTGGGGGTGACACTGTGGGAGGGAATATGTGGGTGAGAACAGACCAAGGAAACACTTGTGGAGAGAATTAGACCATGGTGGTCAGATTGGTATTGAAATACATACTTAAAATTCAACTGTCAATAACTTTTGTTTAACTCATTATTTAATTAAATAAAAATATTTAAATAATTAAATACAGTGTTCATGAAATATGAGTACTTACATATCTCATTTTCTTAAATTTTTTATTTATGTTCAAGTTTGGTTTTTAATAATTATTTTCTATTTTTATATATTTCTTAATGCAGAAAAAAGCCAAAAGCTATTTGCACAATTCTAGAGTTGAAATTGATTAAAGAACAAAACTCCAATATTAAAATCAATATTAAAATGCACTATTAAAGTCAATGTTTAAAAATCAACTTCTACATGAAATTTGTTAGATCTCATTGTGGGGTTGTTAAGCCCTTGTTTAAGTATTTACTAAGCATTCTGTGTTATTATTTTTCTGTGGTGAATTTCATTGACTGCTTTGTTACTTTCCCATCTCTTACCAACCTAATCACCTTGCTCCTATCAGAATTTCCTTACTGAGAAATTGGGAGGTTATCTTTGTTCCAGAGACTTCAGAATTATATGGTAGAGGGTGGGGGAGGGAGGGACATGGCTGCCTGTGCTCTGGAAGTATGGGAAGAGGCTGCCATGGCCACTCTGATGAGACATCAGACTTCTTAGCTTAGACACTGGGATACCTGAAATTCTGCTCAGTGTGTTGTCTCTGCAGAGATATTAGTGAAGGGGTGAGTGAGCCATTGGCATGGCTGCAGTGATGGGATGTGGGTACAGCTGCAGGGCTTTTCCTGGCGGGAACACAGGTGGTTTTTAATATTTAGATTGAATGATCTTACAAAAATCATAGAAAAAGTGGTATTTTTGAGAAAGGAGGGTCAAGAGAAACGTCTGTTAAATAATCCTGGTTTTCTTTAGTCTTTCATTGTATATTAATCATGTTTTCTGGGATAAATTCAATGAAGAATTTAGCAAAATGTTGAGTGACCCACATATACTGCATTTGTTCTCAATTTTACCTTACTTTGCTAAACAGTAATATTTATTTTCACCCAGTCTTTACCTTGATGAAAGTTTTCATCGGCCACAGAGCTTTAAGCCTAAGCTTCATACATCTGTAGTTAACTGATTTGACAACTTTTAAAACGTGATTAAAACCATTTCCATGACAATAAAGAGAACCGTGCCACATGTATGGGATAGTTCCTAATGCTTTCTGAGTCTAAATTGGTCTGGATATATGATCTTACTCTTTATAAAACAAAATTATTTTCTACATAATTCAAGTAATTTATAAATTGTTTAATGTAAATTTTACACTAAGTACTTTTTGCATAGAAATAAATACAAATGATATTTGAGTAGCAGAAAGAAGACAAAGAGAAAAAAATATTCACTCAATAAAATCGTGCCCTTTTGGGTGTTGCATGTGTGGCTGCAGTTCCCGGCTGCATGGACAGGTGGCACTCAGGAGACAGACTTATCTACACCCAGGGCTCTGCCCTGTGGGGCCCTGGTTGGTTGATGGTCTGACATAGAAAAGACTGGGCACCTGGGATGAACCCAGAGCCACAGCAGAGCCTGGCAAGACACCCGTGGAATATTCAATATGCACAAAACAGTAACAATAATGGACCCGATTCCCAACAAATGGAGATGTTATTGGCAAATCAACAATCAACAGGAAGACAAGTGATACCTATGAGTAAAATATTGTGAGCCATAGAACTAATACAGCAGATAGTTGCTTGCCTGGCATGTGGTTGATGTGGGCTTTATGGCAGGAATTGCATATACTAATCCAGACCTACACCAAGATTTCTCCTGTAGAACACAGCTGTTTGTGGCATTAAAAAGAAAAAAAAAAGAAAAGAAAAGAAAAAAAAAGGAAGCAAAAATATTACAAAATTAAACAGACATAAATAATAAGTCACATTTTATGGTAATTCTTAAATTAGAAAAATCCTGAGGTATGTGCATTGAGAATTGGGTTTGCTTAAAACTTTTCACCTGGATAAAAGTTAAATAATCTCTCTGTTCTTAGTGAAATAAAAGGAAAAAACTTTATAAATATCACTTGTATCACTTGTCTTCCTGTTGTTCATCGATTTGCTCGAGCAGGCACCATTAACATCACATATGGCTTGTCACATGCTAGTGAAGCCCAAGGGCATCTGCTCACTCCAGGAACATGAAGAACCTCATGTGAATGCACCATAATCGTTACTGGTTTTTGGCATATCAATACAACATGAGTAGCTTGCCAGGCTTTGCTGTGCGGGTGGGATACTCTTGTAGTAGCCTCTCATCTCGTGCACTTAAGATCGGCTTTTCTGCTGAGTGGAGCTCTGACAAGCTGTGGAGTCCGGATGTTGAAAATGGTGGCCCTCATGATGTGGAGGTTCTTCTGGCTTCTTGCGAGGCTCTTGTCATCAGAATTTATATATATAAATATACTTTATAATATATTAATATACTTTATAGATATAATTACCTTATAAAGCAATTACCTTAGGAAGTTTTTATTAGGTCATGATATCTGAATTTATTTAATGAATTGCATTTAAGATTAGCCATAGAGAAAAAGTGCTAGAGTTAATCATGCCATCTGCTACATCTCTGAAACAATAATGGGAAATTCATCGTACTGAATTAATTTTGTACCAGTATCAGGTACTAGGTAAAATTTTACTCATGTGTTCTCATTTAATGCTTCTACAATCTTACATTACTTGGCTAGTAACTGTCATAAAAAAAGTATTATAAACAATGATTTAAGCACAGACATTTATGTACTCATAGATCTACATGTCAGAATTACAAAATTAAGATATTAACAAGATTAGATTCTTCTGAGAGCAATAAGGGAATTATTTATTCTATTGTTTTGGTGTATGGCTAGTTCTTCTAATTTTCATTTTATTTTCCTTTTGAAGCTCTCTCTATTCAAATTTACTCTCCTCCTAAGGACACCAGTCATGTAGGATTAAGTTGACCCATAATGGCATTATTTAACTTTAGTTCCCCTAAAAACACTGAATCTCGATATGAAGTACTTGAGGAGTAATATATCAGCGCATGAATTAGGCAGTTCCACAACTCAATCTGTGATAGGCCTTGTGGAATAGTGACACGTATTCTTTTTTATCTTAAAATGAATAAATTATAAAATTAATATGATTTCTGTAATATTTCATAGCTAATAAGTAGATTTGAACCCAAGTTCATTTCTCTAGCTGTCCTATACTCTTAATTATTAGTTGTTTTGCTTTTTGACAATCACAATTATAAGGAATTGAAAGTTGCATTGCCTTTGACTACAGTAACAGAAATAAGTTATTTTAAGAGTTAAAGCAATTTTCAATGGAACTCAGTACATGTTAATTATGGGAGGAGAAGGGAAAAAGAGTTTAATACATGTTAACTTTCAAGAGATGGTTAGTTGGCCTTAAACTATGTAATTATAAAATATGTTTAGCATTTTGTTATGATAAAAATAATGCATATCTATTGCATTTGAATAAAATGAAAATATGTGAAGAAGAAAAATATAATCACATGCAATCTTATCCTTCAGAACTAAATATTGTTAATGATTTCTTTCTAGCATTTTAGGCAAATGTATCATATTTAGGCATATGTATGTATATATGCATACATTTTATATGTACATACATTGTATGTATATACATACAATATGTACATACATTTAGGCATATGCATGTATATATACACACATATATAAAAACTTCCTTTTAAAAAAACTAGAGTACACAATTAACCTTTCCTCTGCAGAAGAAATTTATTACTTAGTATAGTGCAATTTCTATAACATTGTATTTTAAAATAATTTCAAGCTTATAGATGTGTTGTGAAAATACTATAAAACATTCAGGATATTCACCCAAATTTACAGTTATTTATATTTGATAATAGTTATCTTATTTATTCTGTGTGCATGTAACTATTTACTTCCATGATCACAGACAACAAATTACACAATAAGAATTCATTTGTAGAAAATAAGAGATCAGAAGCCAGGGATATAGCTGATGTAGCAGAGCACATGCCGTGCATGAGTGAGAACTTAGATTTGATCCCTTGCATGTGACCCTGCACATCCCCTTCCATTTGCTGTATTTAGTACTGTCAGAATCTGAGCCTACTACATGTGGTTCCAATAACGGGAAAAAATTACATATAAGAAACTGAGATTGATGCAGTGGTATTATCTAATATGTTGGCAATACTCAAAGTTTTCAAATTTTGTCAATAAACTCAATGATACAAAAAATTCTAGGAGAAATTATAAAAGAAAATCTTTCGGAATTTTGTTCATGTTCACATATTGTATTCCATTTCTACAGGCTGTAACTCTTTAAACTTGTATACTTTTTAGTCTTTTTCTATTTTTCATGTGTGTGAGATTATTACAGTTGCAGAGTAGTATATAAAATGTACTTGTATCAGTATTTGTACAGTATTTATATCTCCTCACAATTAAATTTAATTGCTCTATTTTGGGCAGAAATTTCACTAGGTTGTCTCCTGTTTTCCTGATGTTAGTTTATATGATTATTGATTCATTAATGAGTAAAATGCTCATTATAGTGCTCTATGTTTTATTTTCTCATCCATGGTGAAGGGCTTAACATATGCATACCTCTTACTACTGAATTCAATTAATGTACTTTTAATAGATATAGCACTATTTTCTGTTTTAAGCAATTTTTATTAATCCAATTCTTATAGAAAATGTTATTAGAGTTTATTTACAAGGTTGTATTAAAATTTCCTTTTGCAAATAATTCTATCTTTTCTACCTGAGCCTGACAATGAAATAAGAAAAATAAAGTATTCTTGTGTTTTCATGTTTTAGCACTTACATTTCTGTAGCAATGAATAAAGGAGACTGTTTTCAGTTCCACATCAATTATTTTTAATTTCAGCTGATTGAATAAGTGATGTCTCTTAAACTGCAGTTGACAGTAATTGCAAGTAAAGGGAGATAGGAAAGACTCTTTTACCCAAATCAGCTAATGAGGAGGGGGAAAAAAAATTTTTTTTGTGGTCTGACCATACATTTAAAGGAGAAAAGTTAGAATTAAAATAGATTATTCTCTAGAAAGAATGGTATCCAAAGGTAATTTCTATTTTTCAAAAATAGTATTCAATAAAAAATCTTTCCTAGAATATTGAACAAAAGTGTTAAATCATTTTGAACAATTTATAAAGATTTTGGCATATACATATTTATCCTCATTTGGCTTCATTTGTGCTTCTTATATTCAAATTGTCTCCTTTTTATTCAATAGTAACAGATGGCTCTCTATTGAACCAGCAGTTTGTAGTATTTCCATAAGTCTGTGAGACAATTCCAATAATAAATTTCTTCAGAGATAAGTATCTTCTGTAGGTTCTGTTTGCTTGAAGAATGAAGATTAACACAGACATAAGCAATAGTAAATAATTTTTAGAGAAGCTGTAAAACTTAAACTTACATAGAAATGCTTAGCACCATGCCTGGAAAGTGGAAAATAATTAGCATATGTCATCTTGTTTTAAGAACATTTAAGATTTTTAATTATACTTTTTTGCGATAGATAGTACAGGAATAAAGTTGCTTACTCAGGTTTGATCCCTGGAAATATAATAAGGTCCTGGACCACCACCAGGAATGATCCCTGAGTAGAGAACCAAGAGTAATTCCTGAGCAGATTTAGGTGTGCTCCTTCCAATTTTTTTAAGTATATAAAGAACTAAATTTAATTTATTGGGAGATCATACCTGGTGATACTCAAGGGTTATTCCTGGCTCTATACCAAGGAATCACTCCTGGTGGTGTGAATTTATAAAATCACTCCTAGGGAGTGAATCAAAACTGCAGGAACAAATGGCATGCCAGAGAAAGAAACCAGGTCAGCGGTTTGCAAGGCCAACATCCTACCCACAGTACTAATGCTCTGGCTCATTACTTCTTCTTCTTTTTTTTTTTTTTTTGCTTTTTGGGTCACACCTGGCAGTGCTCAGGGGTTTCTCCTGGCTCTGCACTCAGGAATTACTCCTGGAGGTGCTCGGGGGACCATATGGGATGCCGGGGATCGAACCTGGACTGGCATGGGCCGGCCGCGTGCAAGGCAGATGCCCTACCCGCTGGGCTATCGCTCCGGCCCCCATAACTTCTTAAATAAAGATAATTATGAACATTAATCAACTCAGTTGTTCTCTTGTAAATGGGATTTCCATTGAACAAAATGGCATAACGCAATATAAAATGAATTATATTGGATCTAATATTGGGGGCAAGATTGTTGGGTGGTTGGGAAAATGGAGACAATGGTGGAGGGAAGAGGAGAGTGGTGGTGAGATTGTTGGAATATTGAATTTCTGTAACAAATCAGCATGAACAACTTTCTAAACAATTTTGTTTTAAAAAAGTGGGAGGAAAGGAGCAAAATAAATAAGTAAAGACATAATTGATCATGTACTGTGTACCAGGTAAAACTTTGAGATGACTTTCATAAAATTCCCCTTCTATTGGATTATTTTAATTCTATTAGTTTCCATTTCCTGCACTTTGAGGTGTTGCAGGTGTGGCTGCTGTGTCCAGCTGCATCAACAGAAGGCAGACAGTAGACAGGCTTATCTATACCCAGTGCTCTGCCCTACGGGCCCTGGATGGTTGATGGTCTGACATAGAAAAAGATTGTGTCCCCTGGGATGAACCCAGGGCCATGGCAGAGCCTGGCAAGCTACTCGTGGTATATTCGATATTCCAAAAACAGTAACAGTAATGGACCTCGTTCCCAACAAATGGAGACGTTACTGGCACCTGTTCAAGCAAATCGATGAACAACCGGAAGACAACTGACAAGTGACAAATCTCTGTTGGATAAATTGAAACTTTAATAGTCATTAAAGGATCATCAATTCACTCAACCTACCCATCCTTTAACAGAGAACAAAGTTAAGTCTTAAGAAAGTGTGTCAGCAAGTAATGTAAAGATAGAATGACTCTGATTTCACATAATGGTCTCAAAAATCATATCTCAGGACTTCATCTGAATCCAGAAAACTTATCCATACAGATCAGTGGATACTAAATTTTGAGAGCAGAAAACTACTCTATACTCTGTAAAACTGGAATGATTTACGAATGGCTAAAACTGGAATTTTTGTGTGTGATTACAGTACTGTGCAGAGCACTTGCCTTGCCCATTGCCGACGTGGGTTCAAACCCTGACACTCCATATGAATGCACAAGTCCTGCCAGGAGTGATCCTTGAGTGCAGAGCTAGGATTAAGTCCTGAGCAGAGGAGGAGAGAGGTGGGGAAGGAGAGAAGATGGGGAAGGAGGCAGATATGGAGGGTAGGTTGAGTATTAGCTCTCTCTAGTTCTTGATCTAAACCCTCTCTTCTACGATGGATGAAAAATTTCTATAAAAACCCATTGCATGCCGGCTGGTACAGCCTTTCTGGAAAACAATATGGACTTTCCTCCAAAGACTAGAAATTGAACTCCCATTTGACCCAGCCATACCACTCCTGGGAATCTACTCTGGGAAACCAAAAATACGCAGCGGAAACACCATCCCTACTTTTATATTCATAGCAGCATTATTCACAATAGCCAGAATCTGGAAGCAACCAGAGTGCCCGAAAATCGATGACTGGATAAAGAAGCTTTGGTACATCTACACAATGGAATACTATGCAGCTGTTAGGAAAAATGAAGTTATAAAATTTGCCTATAAATGGATGGACATGGAGAAGATTATGTTGAGTGAAATTAGCCAGAAGGAGAGAGACAGATACAGAATGACTGCATTTATTTGCATGGCATAAATATATATGTACATATTATGATACCAATATCCAAGGTCAAGTGAAACATATATCAGGAGGTCTTGTCAAAGGTGGAAATTATCCCAAACGTGTGGGAGTCAGAGTTTAGGTAAGACAGAAAATGGAACAGGGTGCTAATAATTGTCGAGGGTACTAGTGCCAACCTGGAACTGAGCATTAAATAGAGGCAGGGGGATACACATGACAACCTTTTAATGTATGTTCTGTAATCCATAGTCTGGAGGGGAAGGAAAAGAGAAAGAGAGAGAAAGGGAAAGAAATAAAGAACCTGCCATGGAGGTGGGCTGGGGAAGTGGGGAGGGAACCGGGGATGTTGGTGGTGGGAGATGGGCACTGGTGGAGGGACGGGTGCTGGAACACTGTATGACCAAAACCCAAACATGAACTTTTTAATTGTATATCTTTTTATTTGTATATCTCACGGTGGTATAATAAAATACTTTAAAAAAATGAAATAAAAAACCCATTGCAGATTACTGGTGATAGTATCTGTTCTTTATTAAGGAATCATTATTCTGGTGTTTTCAGAAAATTCTCTTCCATTGGACCTGGCTGGCTGTTTTTGGCACCTGATCATTTCTGTTACTTTGACAGCTGCCATAGAAGATGTGAGACTGTTTGAATGACACGCCAACAATGCCACGTAGGGGGTAAGGAAAAAAAGTCTTTCTCCACAACAGAGAAACTTAAAGCCACATTGCTTATGCTAGTGTCTGTCAAATAAAATAAACCAAACTGTTAAAATTTTAAAATATTGAAATCATTCATTATATCATTAGGTAAGTTGCAAGTGTGATGATTTAAAAAATCTTATGTACATGCTGATCATTGATTTTTCATCTTTAGAGTTTCAAATTTCACAAACAAGATAGAATATGGAAGCATGGTGAGGATGAAGGACAAATACAAATTCAGCTTTTCTTTTTTTCGTTGTAATTGCCTTTAGGTAAAGGTTAAAATTAAACACATGATCACGGGAATGACTCAAGTGATTAGACATATGACTGAATATATGCAATCCTGAATTCAAATACCAGCATTATTAAAACTCACCACTGAATATACACAAAGAGACTTAAGTGATAAACTAAATATCTGCAGGGCTAGCCACAATGTGCAAAATAAGAGGGAGAGAGATGCAAAGGCAGAGAGAGAGATAGAGAGAAAGAGAGGAAACTGGGGTACCTGCTATTAAGGCGGCCTGGGGGGGGGGGGAGGGTAAATTGGTGGTGGAAATGGGGCACTGGTGGAGGGATGGGTGCTGGAATACTGTATTACCAAGAACCAATTATGAACACCTTTGTAATTGTATGTTTCACGGTGGTATAATAAAAAAATTAAAAAAAAATATTGTAAGCCCTTGATATGATCCATATAACATATATAAAACAATCTTAAAAACAAGCTGAATGTTTGTTATTGTAAAAAACAAACACAAAGTTAGATGATTTTAACTTATTTAACATACATGCACATTTTATTCATCACTTGTTTCATAAACATGAAAATAAGATAGCATATCTTGTTCCTTAGAAAATCTGCTAAATTTGTCTCAATAAATGAAGAAATTCAATTGAAGAGGCAAAAGGAATGTTCCAATAAAATGAATCAAATTGATATGGTGCTGGGATTAGTGCCAGGGATTAGTTCTAGGCCAAATTGTTATTTATAACAACAGTCTTGTTATAAAATGTAATTAAAGAAATAAGTCCTGATTGAGTTATAGCAGCAATTTATCCCATTATGAGTATGATATATATCATGTGATTAGTGTATATATGTACCATATATATGTATATATATTTATAGATTCATATATTTTCAAAGGTGATCCATTATGACTATATAGTGATACTTCACAATGAATTTGCTGGCAGAGAAAACAACACTGTATGTGGAATAATATAAGGAAAAAAATAGTATTTCCTTATTTCTATTTAAGCAATGCCTTCGAACACATACTAGATATTATATTCTTATGATATACTTGCTGTAGAATGTAACTACAAAGTAACAGATTGCTCAAACTTTTTCTTAAAACATCTTTTGCTCTGCTTATTCATAGTATGTATAACATATTCAAAATTATATTACTACTTATGTATAAAAAGTCAGCAGACTTTCAGGAAGTTTGCTCAATATATTTTTTATATTTTCATGATTGTTGATATTGAGTTCATTGAAATGTATTAAACACAAAGATTTTTCTGTTACTTTGGTAACAATATTATTTTTCCTGTGAGGGATGGGAAATCATGACTCTGTAGCTAAGTTTTCTTATAAAGTCAGACATTTTCTCTTCTGAATCAGTTTTCTTATTTTCTTAGTCTTTTTCCTTACTAAAAGTGAAATTTATATAATAAACAAAAGCAGACAACAGTTACTACTGTATATTCACACCATATACAAAAATATAAGCATAGCACTGATCTAAAAATATACATTTATACATGGTTTATACAGTAATGCCTATTTTAATTATTCTATGGACCACACCTGGTTGGTACTAAGGGCTTACTCCTAAGATTTTATGTTCAGAGATCACTCTAGGTCCTGGACAGGGAACCATATATATATATATATATATATATATATATAAAGCCACTGGGTCATATGCAAAGCAATCAATACCCTACCTCATGTACAATCTCTTCAGAATCTGGATTTGGTTTTTAATGAGGTTAAGTTGTTTAAATAGTAGACAATGGTATCAATGATAGCCTATTAAATAAGCAATATAGTTAATTTCCCTTTCACTTATATATCTTCTTCATATCATTTAAAATTTGATTGTATTATTTGTTAAACTGCTTAAAAGTTAGTTCTCCCTATAATTGTGTTAAGTTAAATATATCACTAAGCTGCACTGAAATTAAATATTTTAGAATTTAAATTATTTTACAAATCAAAGAGCAGTATCTCACTTAGAATAATATCCATACCTGTAAAAGACATGGGGAGTTTCTTTTACTTTTAATTCTCTTTGCATGGTGGTGGGGAGGAGAAATAGGGGTAGGTGGGTGGTAGAAGGGCTTGCAGTAGAGACAGGCTGTGGTGTGGAGATGTGAAGATGGTCGGAGTGAAAAGGGGCACATTCGTGGTGAGAAATATACACTGCTGGAGGGAAGGGTGCTGGAACATTTTGTGACTGAAGGCCGACCATGAACAGCCTTCTAACTGTATGGCACAGTGACTCAATAAAATTAAAAAAAAAATTAAAGGTGTTGGAGGATTTTTTCCTTTGCCATATAAGAATGTTAAATGATCTGTATAAACTGGGAACTCATAGTACTTTTAAATTCTTTGTCATTGGAGTAATTATTGCATATTGTCTTAGTTACACTATGACTTTTTAAAAAAGCAAAGTGTCTTTTTTCAGATTTCCTATTCTAGAAACTTACTATGTGGGGAAAGCCTCTCTAGAACTAGTATGTACTTGGATTAGGTTTTGAAGAAAATATTAGTTTCTTTGGAAATATTTAAAACTCTGTTATTGTGTCACTGGGGGTAATAGAGAAATCAAATAACCTCAACTCTTTTAGGATTTATTAAAATGATTACTATAATTCAACATTTATTTTTATTTTATTTTATTTTTTGCTTTTTGGGTCACACCCGGCTATGCTCAGGGATTACTCCTGGCTCTGTGCTCAGAAATTACTCCTGGAGGTGCTGTGGAGCCATATGGGATGCCGGGGATAGAACCCGGTTGGCTGCATGCAAGGCAAACGCCCTCCCCACTGTGCTATCGCTCCGGCCCTCAACATTTATTTTTAAAAAGTGTTCTACTACTAAAATTTGTATAAATAGAAATTATATATGGATGTATGCATACATGCATATGAAAAATATCTTTATAAAGTAATACATATCAAATCTTATGCAAATATTAGCAAAATGATTATTCCTTGCCCTTTAGTAATGTATGTGTCAATAACATTACTCAATAATTGCTGATGTTTTAACATTTCTAAACACATTTATAGATGTCTTCCTGTACATTCAAAACACTTCTAGTCCTTTTCCTTAAGATGCCATACTGTACAAGAGCTATATGCTAGTAGCAAAGGATATATCTGGAAGCCTTTAAAGACTATAATTTATTTAAGTAAGATACAGACATCATTCTTTGTGAAGAAAGAATAAAACCATGCCCTTTTCTCATTGTCAATGTGCTTGTTCTTCCAGAATACATTACTATCTTTTATCTAATAGCCTATTACAGACTGCAGAGCATGTGAAAGCAGTGTATTGCTGAGGGTCTCGAGATTTCATTTTTTATTTCAATGCCATTATTAAATAACCCCTCAGATGGAAATCCAATACTTGTGCACTACATGATAAGCTATGTTAATAGCTCATGTTATGCAAGAATTGAGCAATTACTTGAAACTTAATAGTGGGACTATGAAAATGTGTAATTGGTCAAATTCTCATCCACAGTAATGTTATATAGTTACCTTAGTGTTAGCAGATTAGAATGTGGTCTTTTGAAAAGAGCTCATGGAGCACAGCCAGATTACTAAAGAGGGAATTTCTTTTATACAGCTCTAGCAGGGTGAGAGAGACAGAAATAATTTATAGAGCAGTTGACTTGAACAGAAGTTAAAGTGCAATAAGAAGATCTGAGGAGTGGTATAGAACAGTCTTTATGTTCTTTGTCATACAATGATGAGTCCCTCTTCAAGGAAGATTGGTTTGAGAACTTTTTAAAATTAAAACTAGTATATGTATTAATCATACGCAAATGGGAAGGTTAATTTAAATTTAAATGCTGGTGAATAAATGAAAGGAAACACTGAAATAAACAAGAATAAAGAAGTCATAATTATCATTGCTAGTATATCAGAAGTAATTATAAATACTGATGATAAGAAAGGAGAAATCAGAATACTTAAATCAGGAAAGAGCCCAAATGTCAATTTAGAAAGCAGTGACTCACCAAAACTGCACTGGAACAGCAAATGATCATAAAAGATTGAAATGCTGGCTCATCAACAGGAACAAAAAAGTACTAGGTTAATTGGGGCAATACAGATGATTCTTATGGAATCCAAAATTTAACAATACTCTCTTTTATTTCATATCAGTGAAAACAAAGACTGAACTAAATATTAACTCAAGCATATTATTTAAAAGAGGTGTCTACCTTAAAATTCTTAGCAAGCTTTAGCTTCTAACAGCCAATCTCCAAATATCCAATACCAAGTAAGTTAATAATTGACCTAGATATGAAGGAGAGGGACAGTTTTGAACCAACTTCAATATTTCTGATGAAAATAGTCATGACTTTGAAAGTAATTAATACACTAGCACAACGGAATATTCATGAATGAGTCAGAGTCAAAGCTAATTGTAATCACTGATACAATTTTTAAGGTACAGATTATAAAAATCTTTTAGGGTGTAAAAGAATTTCTTACAGAAATCTAGTCAGGGGAATAAATGATAATTTTTCTTTAGAGGAAGTGTAGTTCTCTTATTGTCTGCAAAATGATTACCCTTTCCTTAGACTTGCTAAAGTGATTGTACACAAGGGATGCTTATTGTATTCTAAATAACCTGAGATCTTTTAAAATAAGCATGCATATTAGTAAAGTTATAGAACATACTTTCAACAATGAGTAAATTAACAAAATATCGGATTGAGTTAAGAGATTTTAGGTGCAAGACAGACTGTAGGAAAAGTCTGCAACTATCAAGATAGATTATGAGAGTCAAATTTACCATCTCAAGTTTACTGTCACAGAGTAAACATATATGTACACACAGACACAAACACATATATATGCATGTGTGTGTATATATATATGTATTTATTTATATATGATGACCTCTTTCATCTTCTCCTTGGTTCTCTGAGTCTCACATAGTTTTCGGATTGAGGAAACTTCTGTTTCATTATGTGCTTCAAATATTAAACATCTGTTTTCTTTTTCCTTTTTCTTTTTACTTTTTTGCTTTTTGGGTCACACCCAGAAATGCTCAGGAATTGTTCCTGGTTCTGCTCTCAGGAATTACTGCTGGTGGTGTTTGGGGGGACCATTTGGATTGCCAGGATAAGCAAACCTGGGTGTGCCACATGCAAGGCAAAAACTCTATCCAATGGACTAATGTCCCGGCCCTTAAATATCTATATTCTATACAAAGGTAATTAAGTTTGTTATTGAATTGATGAGATTGAATATTCTCAAAAAGTGTTGACATCATATTGTACTTACATGTATAATAAATCCAAATATTGCAACTTAAAACAGTCCAAATGTCAAACTCTTCATAATAGGTCAGCGATATTAGTAGATATGAAAGATGTACCCCGGAACAAGGACATACATATGAGGTTCCTTTATGTGCATAGGTAATGATTTTTGAAAGATATGCATGGCCTAATACCTAGAACCTGCAAATTTCATCTTAAGAAATGGAATTTTGCTAATTACATTAAGAATTATAAGATTGGAAGTTACTACTGGATTGTTTGTGCTTGCCAATGTTACTATTAAGTCCTTATAAAAACTGGTTATAAGAGTTTTGAGTTCATTAGACATTGTTAAATTTTAAGAGGCCAATGCAAACTTCCACTTCTTATTTAAGCCAATCTTGGTTATTTTAATTCCCAAAGTATGAAAGTTTCCTGCTGTTATAAATTTGATAAAATAATTTTATCTTTGCTCCAATAATGTTAAAAGGACCTGGGTTTCCATGTGGAATAAGAAAATGTGGCTAAATATGAGTTGACAAACACTAGTTTCAATAAATACCAATAATTTCTGTTGGTTTTTTTTTTCAGAGTGAATCACACGGCAGAGAATGCCCAGAAATGCTATTATGGGAGGTGTACAGGACAACAAAAGTTTTTCTGAAAATTTATTTTAGTACTTGTATTTTGTAGATAGTGTTTATATTTTGTAATATCTGTATCAAAAATTATACATATACTAAACTAGTTTCAAAAAAAGATTAAATTCTCAGGATGCCTCAGTGAAATATCAAGGAGTTGTTATAAAATTCTCTGAAAATAAACATCAAATGTTGACTCTAATTTTAAAATATTTAAAATAAATGTAATACCAGAAGTATCATATTATAGAATATTAAGGTTGATGGGTCAGCAATTGGTTAAATTTCATACAGTTAAATAAAGGATAATGTGTATGAGTGTCGGTATGTGTATGTGTGTGTGGTGTGTTGTATGTGTGCGTTGTGAGAGATAAAACAGAGCACTATGGAAGCAAGGCGGATGTTTAATTAAATAATGTTACTAATCACTTAATGTTTAAAATATTTGGCTCATATATTAATTTATGGAAACATTCATTGCCTAGAATAAAAATTTAATAAGAAATCTGTATTTTGATTCTATATCTTGGAAAATTTCTGCCCCTCGAGGTGTTGCAGGTGTGGCTGAGGAGCCTGACTGTGTCAGCAGGTGGCAGACAGGAGACAGGATTGTCTACACCCAGGGCTCTGCCCATGGACCCTGGATGGCTGGTGGTCTGACATAGAAAAAATAGTGGGCCCCCTAGAATGAACCCAGAGCCACGGCAGGGCCTGGCAAGCCCGTGGTATATTCAATATGCCAAAACCAGTAACAATAATGGCCCCCATTTCCAATGAATGGAGATATTACTGGTGCCTGCTTGAGCAAATCAATGAACAACGGGAAGACAACTAATACAAGTGAAGTGATCTTGGAAATTTTAATGTAAGGTTTTAAAAAATAATTGAGTTTTCCTTACTGTTTAGAGGCTGATGTGCTCATTTTTTAGAAGTTTACTTTAAATCTTAAACTAAATAGTATATCTTATAGAGAAAAAAAAGTATTTGTAGTAAAAAGTTAAAATTCCTATTTACCTATAATACTTATTCCTAGTATGACCAAAATTAGAGCAATATATGTGTTTATTTCTTCCTTAGTAAGATTATGGGAATGATAATATGTACTTCAGACTACTCTTTGTATTAGATATATAAATAATCTTTTAGGCTTTCCCTTATAATCATCATCAAATATAATGTTTGTATCTACATTACTTTTATGAACTATGTGACATAAATTTCTTTTGCCATTCATGTTTATAGATGCTAATGATAATAGCTGTTTTTTTCACATTTCTTTTAGCAGAAAAGAGATCTTAATATTTAATATGTACTTTTAAAAAAATTTTTATTATACCACTGTGAGATACACAATTACAAGGATGTTCATAATTGGGTCTCTGTCATACAGTGTTCCAGCACCCATCCCTCTACCAGTGCCCCATTCCCACCACCCACATCCAAACACTCCCCACATCCAACCCCAGCCTGCCCCTGTTCCAGGCAAATTTTCTTTCTCTTTATATCTCTCTGTCTCTGTCCCTGTATCTCTCTCTCTCTTCTCTTACACTTTGTGGCTTGCCCTACAGATGTTTACGGTTTATGATCTAAGTCTCTATGTGCATATTCAATCATGAGTTCTAGTGTGACATTATAATTCCCCATTCCACATCCAATGTCCCCAGTATGTTGCAACTACAATGATCATTACAGTGCATAAATTAGAAAGATCCTGGGAAGGACCTGGTCCTAACGTTTGTTATTATCTATCTAAGCCTGTTGTGTGGCTGCAGAGTGGCCGTGCACCAGTGCAGCTGTGGGTCTGGACTGTCTCTTGTCCCGCTTTGCTGGGAGTGGAGGCTGTGGGCCTGTAGTCACGCCTGCTGACATGGAGGTGGAGGGATGGGGGAGGAGCCCGAACCCCCTCTCCAAGTCCAAACCCCCCAGTTGTCTGCTAACCCTAGTGCTATGTTGGACTCGGCCAGGGGCTGAGCCATTTATCACCCTCTGAAACTCCATGGGCAGCTCCACATGGGTTGAGTGGCACAGCTGTGGGTTTGGTCTCTCTTCTATTTCTTATTTTTATTTAGTTAATAGTTTACATCACCAAATTTTAAAAATGATATTGAACCACGAGATAGACCATTATAAAGCTGTTCACGATTGAGTTTCAGTCATACAGTGTTCCAGCACCCATCATGTATATCCCTTCACCTACTTTCAATGCTCATTTCTAGTCTAGTGAGACCATTTCCAACTATTATTGGAAAACTGGTCCCTATTTTAGCTTACCTAATTTCTGTCTCCTTGATACTTGTGGTAAAATGCAACCATTTCTAGTCCTTCTGGTAACTATTTAGCCTGACATTGGAAATTAGTCGCATACTTTAAAAAAATCTTACTAATAAATGTGATCATTCTTTATCTGTTGTACTCCTTCTGACCCTTTCCACTCAGCATACTTTATGCTAGAAACCTTTATTGCCTAAAATAAAAATTTAGGCAATAATTGTCCATTCATTTATAGGCAAATTTCATCACTTCATTTTTCCTAACAGCTGTATAGTATCCCATTATGTAAATGTACCAAAGTTTCTTTATCCAATGGTCTGTTCTCAGGCACTCAGGTTGTTTCCAAATTATGTCTGTTATGAATAGTGCTGCAATGAACATGGAAGTTCAGATTATGTTTCTTCTCTGTGATTTTGGACTCCCAGGATTTATTTCCAGAAGTTGTATTGCTGGAACCAAAGGGACCTCAATTTCTAGTTATTCTTTTCCAAAAAGCCTGGACTAGTTGAATTCCCACCAGCAATAAATGAGAGTCCCTTTTCCCCTCATCCACACCAACACTGGTTGTTCTAGTTCTTTTTGATGTGTGCCAGTCTCTGTGGTGTGAATGATATCTCATTGTCATTTTTATTTGCATCTCCCTCATGATTAGTGAAGAAAATTTTTGCATATGCCTTTTTGGGATTTGAACTTTTTGAAGAAGTGTCTGCTCATTGCTTCTCCTAATAATTTGATGGAGTTAAATTGTTTTTCTTATAAAGCTCTACCAGTGTCTTATATAACTGCTTATTAGATGGGTATTGGGTGTATAATTTCCCCATTCCAATAGCTGTCTCTATATCTTGGTCACAGTTTCTCCTTGACTTCTGTGCTATAATTTATTGTTTTCTTCCTCCTGCCTGAGTTGGACTTCTTTTGTAGTTCATTTTCTAAGACCTTAAGCTGTGAAGTCATAGTGTTTATGTGGGTCCTTTCTTAATTCCTGATGAATGCTTGCAGAGCTATAAACTTCCCTCTAAACACTGCTTTTGCTATGCTCCACAAGTTCTGGTAACTCACAACCTCATTCTCATTTATTTCCAGGAATTTGTTGATTTCTGCTTTGATGTCCTCTATTACACACTGGTTGGTTGTTCCGTTGTGGGTTGTTTAATTTTCAGCTATTGGAGTTGATTCTCCATTTCTCTGTGTTATTTACTTCTATTTTAAATGAATAGTTGTTGGAGGACATGTCTTAGTGGGCTCCTGGTCATGGCTGCCCAGAGTCTCTGTATCGTGCCTGGAGTTATCACCTGCAGGTCAAATTGTAAATTGAGGAAAAGAAGACAGTTTGGATCTGTGACTATGTGACAGAGTATCTTAACATGAATTTTATGATATCAGGTCAAAATATTTCCTCTTATACTCCCACAGATCCTCTCCGTGGTACTGAACTAATTTACTAGGATTTCCCTGGGTGCATTTGGATCCTCCTTTATATAAAATAGCCCTGCTAGATCAGAGCAGAATGCTGTTTGCCTCACTCCTGGAAAGAACTAGTGGCTCTCAGTAATTCTAAAGGCTTTAGTAATAGCTTTAGTAGTTATAAATATTAAAGGCATTACTTTAGTATTTAGAATCACTTGTAACTTGTCTTCCCATGGTTCATTGATTTGTTTGAGTAGGCACGAGTAACATCTCCATTCATTGAGAATTAGGTCCATTATTGTTACTGTTTTTAGCATATCAAATACAACATGGGTAACTTGCCAGCTCTGCCATGGTTCTGGGTTCATCTGAGGGGGTCCAGTCTTTTTCTATCAGACCATCAGCCATCCAGAGCCCATAGGGCAGAGCCCTGGGTGTAGACAAGCCTGTTTCCTGCCTGCCACCTGCTGACGCAGCTGGGTACCACAGCCACACCTGCAATACCTCGAGGAGCAGGAGTATTTAGAATACTAAACACACACACCAATCAGAGCTGCTACTAGCTCTCCCCGTTGACGCCCTATGCTCCACTAACCACAAGGGGTCAGGGAGGGAGAGCAACTTCCAATTTGAGCCCACCACCCAATAGAATCTTGGAAGAATCCAAAGGAACCCCCACACCATACTGGCAGCATTTTTCATCATCCGAACTCCACAGCTCCTCAGAGAGAGAGCCAAGAGAGAAAGCCAACCTCAAGCCCAGCTCGTCAGAGACTCACCTTATAGAGAAAGCTATTTCAAGCACAGGTATGCTTGAACCAGAGAATCAGACACATTGGTCAGAGCTGCTACCAGCTTTCCCCATTGCATGCGGTCACAAAGCAGCTGCACAATTCATCTGTAAATTACCAAGAATATTCTACCCACCCCCTCTCAGAGAGCCCAGCAAGCTACTGACAGTACACCACCTGTACAGCAGAGCCTGACAAGTTGTTTGTCGCATATTCGATATGCCAAAACCAGTAAAAACAATAGCTCTCATCCCCCTGACTCTGAAGAAGCCCTAAATACAGCAGTGCTAAGAAGGACCAAACTAGACTGCCAAAACGAAGGACAAAAATGATTATCTGTAATTTAAATGCACATATGCTGGCATTGGAAGCATATATCGAGGACCTGATGGGGCGAGTGCAAAATATCAAGTATAGTATCATTGGTCTGACCTAGACAAGAAGGAGCCAATCGCATCATGCCATTTTTGACACCGGAGAAGAACTGTTCCTCGGAACATGCCACGAAAAGAGGCTCCTAACTCTGTGGTCAGAGGTTATTTTTGCTAATACTCAGGGACCATGTGTGGTGCTTATTATCAATCCTATGGTCAGATACATGCAAAGGTATGAAATTTACCCAGAGTTTTAAACCAAGAATGAAAATATATTGGAGTATCATATCACTCAAAGTTTTAAGCTTTAGTTAGTGTCCAGTCTTGGTATTGTATATTTTATGGATTTGAACAAATTTAAAGCATCTTTCTATCCATATGCTATCATACTGAGAATTTTCTGTTTATTGCCCAACTCGCATGTCCATGCCCTTGCTTCCGCTCTATCTTTTTACTATCTCCCATGATTTTCCTTTTCCTGAGTTTCATACTACAAAGGAATTACATACTGTGTAGTATTTTTTTTTTTAAAGTATTTTATTATACCACCGTGAGATATACAAATAAAAAAAGATATACAATTAAAAAGTTCATATTTGGGTTTTGGTCATACAGTGTTCCAGCACCCATCCCTCCACCAGTGCCCATCTCCCACCACCAACGTCCCCGGTTCCCTCCCCCTTCCCCCAGCCCACCTCCATGGCAGGTTCTTTATTTCTTTCCCTTTCTCTCTCTTTCTCTTTTCCTTCCCTTCCAGACTATGGATTACAGAACATACATTAAAAGGTTGTCATGTGTATCCTTTTACCTCTATTTAATGCTCAGTTCTAGGTTGGCATTAGTACCCTCGACAATTATTAGCATTGTGTAGCATTTTCCTTTAGACTTCTTATATAAGTATTTATTTAAGTGGTATATACCTTACTGCTATTTGATCATTTACTTCAAGCAGCAAGTGATATTATTTTTACCCATACGCATCACAATTTTTTATATATTGAATATCATCTTTCACCATCTTCTAATTTGCTTCCTCTGAGGTGTTTAAACAATGTTTAACATCCCTGTCACCGAAGCTTCCCAAATCCGTCTTGGTTGTTTATTAGTCAAGGCAATGAATTCTAAAGCTTACAAAATGGTAAGACCTTTGGGGATACAAAAAGTATTCTACATTTACTCTAGTATGCCATCTACCAGGACCAAACTGTGGTTTGAAGACAAGTGGGCATTTACTCTTTCTCCATTCTCAATTTTTCTTTCACTTTCTCTCCATGAATTTCAAATGCTGATGCTCTAGTTCCTCACTTTTTCTGCCAAGTGAAATGACTCTTCTTAGATACAATCTTTTTCAAATAAACTTAGCCTTCTCCTTCTTCTCTTCATCCTACCCCCACAATTCCTCTTCCATTACATCTTTTTCTCTTTTATTCCCAAGTCATGGCATTCAGACTCTATTACAGTTTTCATAAAAATAGGATTAACAGATAGTGAAAAGTATACAAGCTCTTTATTCCTCTTTTAAAAATTGTACCAGAAGATAGTCAATACCTTCTTGAGTAATTTAATATCCAACAGGAACAATTCAATAAAAAATTAAAAGTAGACTTAGAACGATAAGTTGGGTAAAAAGGTTATTTAAATATAAGGTATAGTATTTTCTCAGATATAATCAGAGCAATTGGTAGTTCAAATTGTAAGCTGCAGAAATAAATCTAGGGGTATATGTATGGGAAAATAGTTGGTTGAACACTAAAATCTGTTTGTGCTCTATTTTGGGTACAACAGTTAAGTCTAAAGTAGTATGATATAATAAAGGGATATTCCTTAGAAATGTCCAAACTGAAAGTCCAAAGAATGATTCCAGTTAAAATTTATTGTGAGAAAAGTTAACTTAAACTTCATTATGATTTTGGCATAAACAAAATGCTCTCCCCCAGACAAAGTAACTTCAGGACCTCTGAATATGTCTAGTTCCATCCACTGATATATTGCACATGCTAATTTAATTTCCCAGAAATTTTACCTTTTAAAATAAAAATGTTTTTCTCCAATGATCTGATTTCCATCTGCACAAAAGACTGTACCATTTTCAAGTAAACAACAATATTATAGTTTATATATCCTGCAAATATCTTTCAATTGTATTTATGTCAAAAAAAAAGTTTGGTCCTCCTGAGCATGCTCAGATGTCACTACCCCGTCTCCCCCCCACATGACCACCACTGCAACGAATTTTAGCCTCTACCAATGCTAGGAGAAACCAAGCTGTATCATGGATCAAGTAGGTCAAATGCAAAAAGCAAAGCCTAAGCCTTAATTCTTTTGCTATAATTCTAGACTTTACAATTTTAATTCTTCTACTGCATATTTTTCTCATTTCCTTAAAGTCAGGCATCATCTATATCCTGTTTACAGTATCCCTTGAGTACAGAACTTAGAATACAGTATTCTGCAGTAAAAGTTTGGTGAATTGATCATTAGAGAATCATTTGCTATAGATAAGAAATACACTTGGTTATTGAAAACTATTACACTTCTTATTTCCCAGTACTTAAAGCATTAAGGGATAAGAATAAACAATAAATACATGAAGGCTTTTGTTGGATGACAGGCTTAGCTAGCCTGGGAGCTTTGCTGTATTACCCACTCATAGTTTAATCTATTTACCTGCTCTTAAGTCAAGATTCATTTTAATGAGATCTCTCTTCTATGTAAACACTGCTAGAGGGTGTGGCAGTTACAGAAGTCACCTTGACTCTGAATGACTTCTGACTTATTATACATCTTTTACCTTTTAAAATAAAAATGTTTTTCTCCAATAATCTATCTTCCATCTGCCCAAAAGACTGTACCATTTTCAAGTAAACAACAACATTATAGTTTATATATCCTGCAAATATCTTTCAACTGTATTTATGTCAAAAAAAGTTTGGTCCTCCTGAGCATGCTCAGATGTCACTACCCTGTCTCCCACCACATGACCACCACTGCAACGAATTTTAGCCTCTACCAAGGCTAGGAGAAACCTAAATGTTTTCTAGATTGAGCTGTGCCCAATCTAGAAAACATAGAAGTCTTAGTAGATGTATAATAAGTACTTAAAGCTTTAATGCCCTTCGGTTACACTTGCTTGTGATAGGACTTATGGAGATGTTACTAGTGCCCACTCCAGCAAATTGTGCACCCTCCAGCAGTGTTTACATAGAAGCGAGATCTCATTAGAATGAATCTTGGCTTAAGAGCAGGTAAATAGATTAAACTATAATACAGCAAAGCTCCAGGCTAGCTAAGCCTGTCATTCAACAAAAGCCTTCATGTATTTATTGTTTATTCTTATCCCTTAAAGCTTTATAACCACTGCACCCAGCATGGGACAGTTAGAATTTACCAGGAGACTACCACCCTGACTAAATTGAAACTATCACTTAAGATTATAGGAAGATGATACTAGTTTGTCCTCAAGCAGGAGAGTGTGACTCTTTCAGTACATAGATAATCGAGATACTCAGAATCACCCTGATGCAGATAATAAATAAGTAGGACATTGTGGGTACCATCTAGATTACACAAAGCCCAAGAAATTAAGATGTATTACTTTATACCAGCCCCTCCTTCTCTCTCTCTCTCTCTTTGATGGAAGACTTGGGCTCTCTTGTATCATTTAAGTCCTGACCAGACCTAGAGTTCTTTGATTAAATTGGATTGCAGTGGTAGAACTTTTTGTACTATTAGAAGCATTTTTGGAACTGTGCTAGACTCATTGCTTTTCATCTGTTCCCCGGCATCCTTGTAGGTAGAAGAGAACTTCTGTCTTGATACTGTTTGGGAACCGAGCTGCTCCCCAACAGGCTTCAATATGTGATTCTGCAATAATGATATAATCTTCTGGTGTATATGTGCTAATTTAAGCATTATTATGTATCTTAATATACAGCCCAGATGCATTTTTAAATTTGTTTGTCAGGCAGTGCTATGTACTGACTTTAAATAATGCAAATAAAAGTTCTAAAAGGACATGGTAATTTACAAAGTTCCTTTTAGTGTCAAATATCACTGTTACTGTATCACTGTCTTCCCATTGTTCATCAATTTGCTGGAGTGGACACTAGTAACATCTCCATAAGTCCTGTCACAGGCAAGTGTAACCCAAGGGCATATGCTTGCTCCAGGGACAGGAAGAGCCCCAAACCATTCTTTAGGACATGGAACTGAGGTCCATAATTTTTACTAGTTTTTGGCATAACAAGTAAATAAAACACAGGTAGCTTGCCAGACTCTGCCATGTAGGTGGTTTAGTCTCAGTAGAAGGCTCTCATCTTGAGCATTTACTGATGAAACTTAAAGGTGAAAGATCAGGTTTTCTCTTGGATGGAGCTCTGAGGAACTATAGAGTCTGGATGTTGAGAATGACTGACTGCATGATGTATGGTTTTCTCTGGCTTCTTGCTAGGCTTACTGGTATCAGTTAGAACCTGTCTAGAACTGTATACATTGTATAAATGTGAAAGATATTGGGAAGAACCTTTTCCTAAAATCAGCATTCTCTAAGAATATTGTGCAGCCACAAAGTGGCTATGTGCCAAGGGAGCTGTGTGTCTGGCATGGGTGAGTCTCTCTCTTCTGGGGCAACTGGCATGGAGGTGGAGGAAAGGACAGGACCCAAAACTCCCCTCCGAGTCTGCCCAGCGTGGTCTCTCCCCTGCATATGAGAGCAAACCCTTGGAGCAATGTTGAACTCGGCCAGGGGCTGGCCGAGCCCCTTATCAGGAGGTCAGCTCCATGAGTTGCTTCCACGTGGGGCCAGCCAAGCAGCACAGCTGTGGGTCTGAAGTGGATGGGTCTGGATCTCTTCCGGGGTTGCAGATTAGCTGTGAATCTGGTGTGGGTGGGTCTCTCTATTCCCAAATAAATTTTTCTTTTTTTTTTTTTTTTTTGCTTTTTGGGTCACACCTGGCAATGCTCAGGGATTACTTCTGGCTCTGCACTCAGGAATTACTCCTGGCAGTGCTCGGGGACCATATTGGATGTCGGGATTGAACCCAGGCCGGCACAGGCAGGCCGCATGCAAGGCAAACACCCTACCTGCTGTGCTATCCCTCCGGCACCCCAAATAAATTTTTTAAAAATAAAATAGGACCTGGCTTTCTGTTAGCAGGCATAAAAAATTGATAGACTCTCCTACTGTGAAGACTTTGAAAATTTTTGAATCCTATAATCATTACTTTATATAAATATGGTTTCATGTATAGAAAAACTTAATAAGTTTTCCAAATTAATTAATAAGTTTGCCAAGTAAAAGTTTGAGGGTAAGATTAACTGTTCTGATTTTCTGGGTAGGCTATATCAAAATCAACCATCTTCCTCCAGAATATTTTGTTATAGTAGCCAAAAATATGCTTTACACAAGAAAAGAAATGATCCTATTTTAGATTGGAAGTATGTTCATCATGAATTTCATTTTGGTCTGTATATTTTGATATAATAGTGAACATACGTTTAGCTTTTTACCAAGAAATAATGCATTATATGTTAAAAATTTACCGTAACACCATGATTTGGGACGTAAGATTGTATCTTCATTTTCTATGGCCATATGTTTGAGAGAAGCATGCCTTTATATCCTATTCTTTCAAAAACTACTCTAAAGTCAGAGAGCTAGGAAAGTGGTAATTAAGATGTTTGCTTTTCACAGAGTCAACCTTATTTGGACCTCCAACACTGCAGAATCTCTCTAGAACCTCCAGGTTAACTCCTGAGCATATAGCAAAAGTATCACCTGAGCACTGCTGGTTTCATCCCAGATGCCCACCCAAGCTCCATTTAAAATAAAAAAGTATTCCTATTATGTATAGAATGGGATTACACACATTCTTATAGAAAATGGTGATCAAATTTTTCTTACTATGCAAATTAGACATTTTTTTGCTCTAATAATTCCCTACATGGTATAATTGATCATCAATTATGTTTATATTGGGCAAAAATGGGAAAAAGCAAGAAATATATGTGTCATTAAGGTATAACTTTCTACAAAGAGAAAATTAAAGAATATTTGAAGTAGCAGCTCTGCTACTACTGCTAGTAGTAGAGCTGCTACTGGCTCTCCCTGTGCCCAGCCACTCATGAGGCACCCGGGAGGGATGGTAGGTTCTAGCCCTGGCCCGCCACCCCAGCAGAGCCTCACAACAAACCAGATGACCCCCAACTCCATGAGGGCCTCTATTTTCCACATCCGAACTTCCTCCTCTTCAACTCCATCCAGCAGACCAACCTATCACAGCCCGGCTCATCGAGATCCACCCTGCAGCTGTTTTTTTTTTTTTTAATCCGGCCCAGGTATGCTGATCCAGAGACTCATAGACATGGGGTAGAGCTGCTACTGGCCTTCCTGTGCCCAGCCGCTCATGAGGCTCCCGGGGGGGGATGGCAGGTTCTAGCCCCTGGCCCGCCACCCCAGCAGAGCCTCACAACAAGCCAGAAGACCCTCCACTCCATGAGGGCATAAATTTTCCACATCTGACTTCCCCCTCATCAGAACTCCATCCAGCAGACCAGCCTTACACAGCCCGCCAGCAAGCGGCCATGCGGTTCATCAATAAATGCTGGATTTAGAGATGACTACAAGGTATGCTACCCGCATGGCAGAGCCTGGCAAGCTACCCGTGTCATATTTGACATGCCAAATACCAGTAACAATTATAGACCTCATTCCCATGACCTGATGGACTGGTTTGAGGCTCTTTATGTCCTGGAGCAAGCAGGTGCCCTTGGGCTCTACTTGCATGAGACAGGTCATATGGAAATGTTACTGGTGCCTGCTCGAGCAAAATGATGATCAACGGGAAGACAGTGACAGTAATTTGAAGTAGGAGGGTGACAATTAGAGCAGAATACGTTTTATTAAGGTGAGACAATGATTATAAGATTAACTTTATAAGGTAAGAGTGGGCCTGGTGATCACATGGAGTATTGAATAAACATGTAAAGTTAGGTATGGTCAACAAAAAGTCTGTGATGGACAGAAGAGCACCTATTCTGGCAATCTAACGTAACTTCCTTAAAGTTTTGATTTTTATGTTGTGAAAAACTGTTTATATGAATCAGTACAAATAGTTTGAGGCTCCTAGAAAGCATGATAATAGCAACTGCCAGAATAATAGTTGTGGATTGTGATCACTTGATCACATGACATCCCGTTATTCATTGATTTGCTCCAGTGGGCACCAGTAATGTTTCAATTTGACCCTAGAGTGTTCCAGTGTAGCCCAATAGCATTTGCTTGCTTCAGGAATATGAAGAGCCTCAAACTGTTTGTTCAGGGTCTTGACGAAGAAGTCTGACCATTTTGTAGGTGGATGGCCATGTGATCTTTTGATGTCCCATGGGATCCAGTCGGTAATGGCTCTAGTTCAGCAATTGTCTCCAAATCGCATTACATGTCCAGCCCATCTGATTTTTGACACTTTGGCAAATGAGACAGCGTCCCTGACTTTGGATCATCCAAAGAGGTCGGAACTTGGGATTTGATCTCTCACTTGAGTGAGGCGTGATATTCCAAGCATAACTCTTTTGATCCTCTTTGGAAGAATCAAATAACCTTCTCATCTTGCTTTCATAGGGCCCAGGTCTCTGAGTCATATGTTAATGCAGGGAGAATGGTAGAGATGAAGAGATGTGGCCAGAACTGGAAATTCTTTGTCCTTTTAGCTATTTCTTCATTGCTCTTGAAGGAGTTCCATGCAACTCTCTTCATCCTATGCAGCTCAGGTTTATATAATTCATGATGTTGAGTTCTCGGCCTAGGTACACATAACTGCTGCATTCAGAGATGTTTATTCCATTGAGAGTGAATGGGACCTCTGGAACTAGTTCATTTTTCATGAACATAGTTTTGTTAAAATTCAGCTGTAGACCTATCTTTCCACATTCTTGGTTGAAGTCAGCCAGCATTTGTGCTGCTTGGCTAATGTTTGGTGTTGTTAGGATGATGTCATCAGCAAAGTAGAGGTGGTGTAGTTACTAACCATCTATCTTCACTCCCATTTCTTCCCATTCTAACTGTTGCATGATGTTCTCGAGGTGGTGCTGAAGAGTTATGGTGAAATAGTATCACCCTGTCAAACCCCTCTTTTGACATCAGTGATCACTTCTTTGTAGAATTGTGAGATCCTGGTGGTGAATCCATAATACAACTCACTAAGGATCTTGATGTATTGGGTTTGAACACCCTGTTTGGCTAGGGCTTCAATGACTGCTTCGTTCTCCACAGAATCAAAGACTTTCTTTTAAATCAATGAACGTGAGAGAGAGCGACATCTTGAACTCCCTACAAACCTCAATGAGCTTGGTTAGCTCGTGGATTGTGATTCTTTTAAAAATCGAATCAAGTTGTCAGAAGTGCGTGTGGATGAGTAGAAGAAAAGGAGGAATCAGAGATGCCTCCAATGTCTATCAACTGAGCAACTGGAATAATATGGCTGTCTTCAGCTGTTTCATGTGAGAATGCACAAGACAGAGTGAGTGTGTATGTACCAGTGGTGAAATACAGGGAAGTGTTTTACTGAGTTATGGGAGATTCATTAGGTATCTGATTGGCAGCTTGATATTTTCATATTTTTTCATAAGAAATTATAACCCTCTTGCCATAATCACCCTCTCTGATAACCCATCTATGGCAGACACCTTTCATAAAAAAATAGTTTATTTCTTTTTAAAAATTTGAGATGATTGATTTTCTTGACATAGGAATCTATGTAAACACATCACAATTGAAATTTTTTTTAAATTTTATATATCATCATGAAATAGACAATTACAAACTGCTCATGATCAGGTTTTAGTCATACAGTGCTCTGGCACTCATCTCTCCACTAGTTTACATTTTCCAACATCAATGTCCCCAGTTTCCTCCATCCCCGCAACCTGCCTCTGGCATGCACTTTTATTCTCTCTCTCTATATATATATATTTTTTTTTCTTTTACTCATTGAGGTTTGCGATACATACACGATGGATTATCATATTCATACCTCTACTTTACCTAATCTCTATACTCAGTTCTAGTCCAGAGTTAAATTTCAAGCAATATAGTAGGCAAACTGGACCCTTCTATACTTCTGTCGCACACACACTTGAGGTAATTCCAACCGCACAATTGAAGTTTAAGACTAAGCATAACCATACTAACTTTCTTGGTAGGTTATATCAAAAGATAACCATCTTCTTCCAGACTATTTTTTTACTGTAGCCAAAGATATGCCTTACATAAATGGTTAACTATAAAGGGAGATAGGTTTTATAAATGAAGACATTCTTAGAGAGGCCTTATTAATTTAGTGGATGATTTAGTCAGATAATTAAATTCTTCCCTATGGAAACGGACTTTTAGCAACTTTTAGGTTGTAAACTAGAAATCTACTTCAGATCCAACACAGCTAGACTTTTCTTGGAATGCTTTGTGTCTGTAGTTCTACATACTATACTTGTCAATGCATCACTGTAATGTAAAAACACACAAACACACACATACACATATGTGTATATATTTATGTATGTATATATGAGATCACTATCACTATCACTATCTTCCATTCATCATCTATTTGCTAGAGCGGGCATTAGTAATATCTCCATATGTCCTGTCTCAGAACCCAAAGGCATCCACTTGCTCCAGGAACATAAAGAGCCTCAAACCATTATATTAGGTCATGGGAATGACCTAATATAAATGTTACTGGTATTTGGCATATCAAATACGACATGAGCAGCTTGCCAGGCTTGCTATATATATGAGATATATATGATATATATGTATATGTGTGAGAGAGACTTTGAATTTGTAGAGTAAAAGTAGACATTTCATCCTTGACTTTCCTCTATTAGAACATGTAAAAAAGAAACCTATCATTTGTATCACTTGTCATTTGTCTTCCTGTTCATCAACAATTTGCTTGAGCAGGCACCAGTAACATCTCCATATGTCCTATCACATGCTAGTAGAGCCCAAGGGCATCTGCTTGCTCCAAACCATCCATCGGGTAATGGGAATGAGGTCTATAATTGTTACTGGTATTTGGCATATCAAATATTACCCGTGTTGCCAGGCTCTACTGTGCAGATAGGATACCCTTATAGTCACCTCTGATCTCCAGCATTTATTGATGAACTGTGCAGCTGCTTGCAGCCTCGCAAGCCAGGCTGTTATCAGCTCTTCTGCTGGGTGGGATTCTGATGAGAGGAGAGTTTGGATATAGAAAGTGGCGACTTTCTAGGTGTGGGGGTTCCTCTGGCTCCTTGTGAGGCTCTGCTGGGGTGGCAGGCCAGGGCTAGAACCTGCCATCCCTCCCGGGCACCTCATGATCAGCCGGGCACAGAGAGAGCCAGTATCAGCTCTGCCCATGTGAGTATCTGGATCAGCATACCTGGGCTGAGCTTGAAAAAAGACCGCTGCAGGGTGAGTCTCGATGAGCCGGGTTGTGATCTGTGCTTCTGCTGGATGGAGTTCTGACAAGAGTGGAGTCTGGATGTGGAAAACGGCGGCCCTCATGGTGTGGGGATGACTCTGGCTTCAGAAACCTATACCTGCATATTACCTGGTAATAAATACTCTATTAGAGCAAATACGAAAGACTGATTCTCTTCTATTAAATTCACATGTTTTCATATTTACAACAGAGTTAGCATATTTTCTTTAACCTCCACTATGAATTAATAAAGGGCAAGTGCATATTCACAGCAAATTTATTCCCAGGAACCTTGACACCAGGGAATAACTATATTTAAATAGAAATAATTAAATCTAAAATACACATTGAAAAAACATGTCGCTTGTAATTTCTAAATGAATTTATTAAGTGTGTCAAGATTTAGTTCAACTAAAAATGGTGTTTTACATATCTTTAAGGGTGACAGTCATATGTTTGGCAATGTGACAAGAAATGAATACCCAATTCATTCTGGTTAGAAGATTTTTTGTTGTCTTGCTTGGTGCACAAAAAAACACAGATGTTGAGATAGAATCCGCATGCCCACTAATTTGACTAAGAAAAATGATGACACAGTACCTAAGATAGATGTGTTATCAGTTTACAAGCTTGTTCTTTCCTGTTCATAAATAGTTTTATTTGTCAGAGTAAATGTTAAAAATAAAGAAATTTAGAGCTATTTAGAAGTCTGCCAATTTGTGTTAACACAAATCCTCATTTGGATATGCTGTTCTCTCTGAATCTACCCTTTCAGTAAACCAGCAACTGACTTATTCCATGATCTTCACAATGTGTGATGAAGTGATACAAAAAATAACAATGTATCTTTTAAAAAAGTTATCCAGTAATTTAGTTATTACCTTAACATTTAATCATTGATGAATCCTGAATGCACACAAGATTCTTAATAAGATAGCATTTTTCTAGAACTAATCAATAAATTATCAGAAGCCAGCACCCTTTCTTTTCATTTATATCTCAGTACTCTCTATATTAGAATTAGAATTAGAATCAATCTAAGGGCAACTGAGGTTTTAGTTAGGAAATATGATGGATTCCCAGGAGTAACTAATTCAGAGCTAATTAACTCATAAGTATATTGCCATCACGGTCTTCCTGTGTCTATACAAATAATCCTTTGTAGTAGCATAAGCATATGTAAAGAGCTTGCAGATAAAAGAAGAGCAACTCCTCATTTGCAATAAGAATCCCAGGGCTAGCGTAGGGCTGAGAATAAAGAATAATCCAACAACAATATGATAAGGCGATGGGGATAAAACTAGTTCTTGGATAAATGATAACATTTAAAATAAAGCATTCTTATTGCCTCATATGCTTCCATCGGATGGCTTGCATTTCTTATATATTATAGAAATAGAATATTGGGGGAACAGTTATAAAAGATTCAGGTATATTCAATTTGATTACATTGAAGAGTTAAAGCTTGAGATCATTCATAAGAATGTTTTCAACATATTTATTATTCACATAATTCTCATCTTCTAAGTAACCACATACTAGAAACTTCTGTTGGTCTTTTTTTTTTTTTGTGTTGTTGCTGTTTTGTTTTTCTTCTTGATTTCACATTCTACATTACAGGTCCTTGTGCAATCAGAGCATTTTTATCTTCTAAGGGAACATTAAAGAGACACTGCAGGCATTTTGAGACAATATAATGAATATCCTGTAAGATTAATAAACACAGCAAAAAGATGAACAATTCTTTAGTCAATATTCATTTTGTCAAAAGAATTTTATGATTCTCAAAGTGTAGTCCCCAGAAATTAGTATTACACTGATCCTGCCTTTTTTGGAAAACAATATGAACACACCTAATTTGATGTTATTTGGACATAGTAACATATCTTGGAACTGAGTTTTTATCTTACCATAAATTCCATTTCTTGGTATTTACCCCAAGAATCTCCAACAATCTATACTGAAAAGCTATTTTTATACCTATGTTTACTGTAGCTAAAAATTGTAAACAACTAAAGTATCCAAGAACAGATGCCTAGATAGAAAAACTATGATATATTATAGTATATATATATATACACACACAATAGAATTATGGTCAGCTATGAGAAAAATGAAATCATGAAGCCTACAACTATGAAGATGGATATGGAGAGTGGTATATTGAATAAAGTGAAAAAGACACACACATAATGATTTCTTCACACATAGGATATAAAGAAACAAAGTGGGGTAATACAAAGTACCTTGTCATGGCAATTAGACAAGAAAGAGATATTAAGGCCTTTCTGATTGGAAAAGAGGTCAAAATTTCACTGTTTTCGTCTGCTATAAAAATCTTGAGAAAGCCCTACATAGTCTACAAAGAAGCTCCTACAAACAATAGATTTTTACAGTAAATTGGCAGCCTACAAAATCAGTACTCATAAATCCATGTATTTCTATATACAAATAATTAAATAAAAGAGTGGCGTCTTTTTTTAAAAAATCCTAGTCACAACTGTGTCCACAGAATCAAGTACTAGAAAATATGGTTGACAAAAGTGGTAAAACACTTATAGAAAGAAAATTCTAAGTTAATACTAAAATGAATAAAGGAGAACACGAGGAAATAGACACATTCACTCTTCATGTAGTGGAATGATCAACATTGTAAAAATAAAAATATTGCCCGAAAATATTATATGGATTGAACATACTCTTTAAAATTACCTGTGACAGACTTTAAAGACATAGGTCAAATGCTTTTATTATTAATATGGAACAATCACACCCTCCCCCAATAAAAGGCAAGCCATTTAATACAAAAAGAAGATCAGTTTTCCCAACTTCAAACTGTAACATAAAGGGGTAGTAATCAAAACAATAGGGTACTGGAATACAGACAGACTCTCAGTTCAGTCGAATAAGACTGAGTCCAGAGACAGACCCTTGGGTGTAGGGTGTATGGGTAATTAGTGTTTGATAAACTTGAAACATTTTAAATGCATTTCAAAAGTGTTCCCCTAATGTCATATTATTTCTTTTTAACAACTGTCAAGGTCACTTTCATATAAAGTATGCTGTATATTCTATTTGATTTTAGACAAGGAGTCTGAGGACTGAGTTGTTAAAAACGACATGCTGACCAACCCAATCTAGAAGAAAAATAGAGGAGGTCATGCAAGCACCCCCCCACAGACCGCCTCTCATCTACTTATCTTTTGTTAGTTACACAAATACTAAGAGATGATTTGAGAGGCCATCTAGCTTTAGAAATGTTGCTAGAAATTTATCAGTCCTTTTCTATTTCCATACAAAATTAAATCAACAAATAAATAAATAATTGCACTTGGAGAGATAGAAGAAACTTATTTCACATCTGAAAAACATTCTAAATGATTCTAGTATGGGTATCACTGTGTCTATGTTTCAAGAATTACTGTTTGTCCAGACAATATTCATTTTCGCCATTGTAACTGTTGCATATACCATTATTAAAATGGTCCCAAGTATACAATAAGTGTTCTCTAAAGTGGAAATCTTTGGCACAAATATTTGTTCATAATTTATTTCTCTCCAGTCTTCTCTCTGCTGAAGTTTACTTAATTTTATAAAAGCACTGTTCTCTTTCTTACTGCCATATTCATAAGACGAGGAAAATTTAATTTTTCTTAAATTCTGACATTTAAGAAAACAGCTTAGGGGCTAAAGCGATAGTCCAGCATGTAGGGCATTTGCCTTGCACGCAGCCAACCCAGGTTTGATCCCCAGCATCCCATATGGTCCCCCTGCACTGCCAGGAGTAATTCCTGAGTGAAGAGCCAGGAGTAACCCCTGAGCATCGCCGGGTGTGATTCAAAAAGCAAAAAAAAAAAAAAAAAGCTTAGAATTGGTTGTATCTATCTAATCAAGTAATTTGCTTTTGACTCCTTAGCACAGGTGTTTGTTTGTTTAGTTTTGTATTTTTACAGACATGAAATACTTGTTTATTTTAAGTAGGCCACACACTTAAGAAAAAATACAATTGTTGAGGGTTTATCTTGAACCTCCACTATAGGTGTCTGGCTCTTCTTATAATGAACTATGTACTGCAGATTCCAGACTGATGGATGCATACAGAGCTCCCCATTGAGTGGCTGCCTTGAACTGAGCAAGGTCTCTCCCACGAGTTTATACATTTTTGTTTGAAAAATTTAATGTTAGCTGTATTCCATTCACTTTGCTAATAGTTAAGTGAAACTTTCACTGTTTGTGAAACCAATGGAAGTGTTATTTTTAAAAATTATACCATGTTGGGGCCGGAGTGATAGCCCAGCGGTAGGGTGTTTGCCTTGCATGCGGCCGGCCCAGCCGGCCTGGGTCTCGACTCCTGGAATCCCATATGGTCCCCCCGAGCACCGCCAGGAGTAATTCCTGAATGCAGAGCCAGGAGAAACCCCTGAGCATTGCTGGTTGTGACCCAAAAAAGCAAAAAAAAAAAAAAATTATACCATGTTGAGATATACATTTACAAAGATATTCATGTTTGGGTTTCAGTCACACAGTGTTCCTGCACCATCCCTCCATCTGTGCCTGTTTCCCACCACCAATGTCCCTAATTCCATCCCCTCTACTCCAACCTGCATCCATGGCAGGCACTTTACCTCCTCTCTCTCTCTCTCTCTCTCTCTCTCTCACCCCCTTTTACACATCACATTGTGGCTTGCAACACATATATTTAGAGGTTATCATGTATACATGTATATCCCTTTGCCTACATTCAATGCTCAGTTTTAGGCTGGTATTATCATTTCCAATGATTATTAGCACACTGTTCCCTGCTCTGACTTACCTAACCTCTGACTCCCAAACACTTGTAGTAGATTCCACCCACTGACAAGACCTTCTGATCCTTGTTTGCCTGGCCTTGGATATTGGCATCATACTATTTTTTTATATCCCACAAATAAATGTTTTTATTCTGTATATGTCCTTTTCCCTTTGGCTAATTTAACTCATCATGATCATCTCCATGTCCAATCATTTATAGGCAAATTTTATAACCGTTTTCCAAGCAGCTGCATAGTATTCCATTGTATAGATGTATCAGAGTTTCTTTATCCAGTCGTCTGTTCTTGGGCACTCTGGTTGTTTCCAGATTCTGGCTATTGTGAATAGTGCTGCTATGAACATAAAAGTGCAGATAGAGGGGCTGGAGTGATAGCCCAGTGGTAGGATGTTTGCCTTGCACGTGGCCGGCCTGTGCCAGCCCAGATTCGATCCCCGGCATCCCATATGGTCCCCCGAGCACCGCCAGGAGTCATGCCTGAGTGCAGAGCCAGGAGAAGCCCCTGAACATCGCCGGGTGTGACCCAAAAAGCAAAAAAAAAAAAGTGCAGATAGTGTTTCTACTGTTTTGGGCTCCCAGGATATATTCTTAGGAGTGATATGGTTGGGTCAAATGGGAACTCAATTTCTAATTTTTGGAGGAATTTCTATAGTTTTTGACTGTGTTGCTAGATTAACAGAAACGGTAACTGCTATAGACACAACCACAGAGCAACTGAAAAATATAAGTGTCTTGATGAAACAGTAATTGAAAGCCCAGTGTCCTCTGCTTTTAGTTAATCAAACTTGGTAAGGGAGCTAAGACATGTGTTATAGATTTCATTACTTCTTCTAGATCTCAAAGGAATCTTCATTTCATTCAAAATAAGTATTATTTTTGAACAACTTAAAATAAATATTTTCTATTTCCATTGTTGGAAAGAATAAAGCAGAACTATTTAATTTTTCAGTTCTGAAATATTATCAAAAAGTATGAATCTCTCACAGTTGTTTAACAAAAAAAGTTTAGATACACTATATTTAATTTAAATGCAGTTTGTCTAATACTTATTAAATTTAAATAAAACTGGAGTAGAACACTATATTTAATATTGTTCTCATTTTACAGAATACATATGCATATTGCTCTTTTTAGGAGGTACTATGGTTTATTTCCCCCTAAAACTTTGTATTCCATACTGTTAAGAGCGAAACCTTGAGTCATGATGGCAGAGATTTGCTTAAACATCTGAATGCCCCATAAGTGTTTTAGAGAAACCCCTTACTACCTCTATCACATAAGGGCATCAGCTATATGGATGCTTTTCTCATCCAAGTATGCATAATTTGATCCTCCCATTGTATTCTGCAAAGTGCGTGATTTTTATTTATAAACAACTATGTCTGAGGTATTCTATAGAAACCTAAATGGACAAACAAATAGCAACAGAGTGCATTTCCATGAGCATAGAGTCAAAAGATCTAGAAATCAATGGTCATTGACTAAAAATGATACCCCACTAAAAAAATACCCACTCTAAATAAACTCTCAAAAATTTGCTACCACTAAAAAGCATTTTTCCCATCTGTCATAACTTTTGTGCAGTAGATTTTTATAGTTCCCTAAGTCTGTACTAAGAAAATAGAGTACACTAAAAGCAAGTGATAAGTATAAAAAAGCATAATTTATAAAAAACTCATTTACTATTACTGCCCATCAAAACCCATTAAATGATATAGCTATTTTATACAATATAGTGTTTAAAAGTATAGGTGTAAGGATTGAACATATCACTTGTCTTCACTTTTCTTCCCATTGATCATCGATTTGCTCGAGTGGGCACCAGTAACGTCTCCATTCATTAGGAATGAGGTCCATTAATGTTACAGTTTTTGGCATGTCGAATACACTAGGGTAGCTTGGCAGACTCTGTTGTGGCTCTGAGTTCAATCCAGGAAGCCCAGTCTCTTTCTATATCAGACCATCAACCAACCAACCAGGGCCCATGGGTAGAGCCCTGGGTGTAGGTAAGCCTGTCTCCTGTCTGCCACCTGTTGACTAGTCAGGCACTGCAGCCACACCTTCTACAGTTTGAAGGATTGAACATATATTCATTAAAATCCATATCCCCACTATAGAGGAATTCAGTGATCTTTACATGGATATATGTTAATTTCTATATGAAATAAGAATATTTAGAGTATCAACACTCACTCTCAGTGGAACAAATATCTCTGAATGCAGCAGTTATGTGTACCTAGGTCGAGAAGTCAACATGATGAACGACCTAAAACTTGAGCTGCACAGGAGGAAGAGAGTGGCATGGAATACCTTCAAAAGCATCAGAGAAATAGCTAAAAAGGAGAAAGAAACTCTGGCTCTGGGCAAATCTCTTCAACTCCACCATTCTCCCTGCATTAACATACACAGAGATGTGGGCCCTCCGAAAAGCAGGATGAGAATGCTATTCGGGTCTCCCAAAGAGGTATGGAAAGAGCTATGCTTGGAATATCACACCTCACTCCAAGTAAGAGAAGGAATCCGGAGTTCCGACCTCCATCGCCCTTCCAGAGTCAGGGACGCTGTCTCGTTTGCCAAGTCATCGACAATTAGATGGGCTGGATATATATTGCGATTTGGAGATGACCAGTGGACTAGAGCCATTACCTACTAGATCCCACAGGACATCAAAAGATCACATGGATGCCCACCTACAAGACGGTCAGACTTCTTCGTCAAGACCCTGAATGAACGGTTTGAGGCTCTTCATATTCCTGAAGCAAGCAGATGCCATTGGGCTTCACTGGCACATGATAGGGTCAAAATGGAGATGTTACTGGCCCCACTCGAGCAAATCGATGAATAGTGTGATGTCAAGTGATCAACTGACAGTATCAACATCACAGAATATTTAAGGAAATTGACAATTCCATCAGTTTTAACTGCATCTGCTTCTCAACAGAGCTATATTTTCAGCATGTAAGTATACCCATTGTATGTTGAACTGCAGCATGGATATTGACTTTTCAGTATGTCTTACCATTTCTGATTATTTTACGATCAGCAATTTTTAACTTTATTTTCAGGTGTTATAGAGGAATATTTAAGCAAAAAGTAACTAACTTATTCATCAGAAAACTGAAATAACATGCCATTTCTCAGGAATCTGCTTTACCTGAGTAAACCCTGTCATATGACAGGCTATACTTAGTTCCCATTCCTGCAGTTCATCTCACTGATTTCAAATTGATTCCATCCATTCTTGTGCATTCATGAGTGATAGAAAGGTATTTACAGCAGTTACATAGTAACAAAATTCTAATATGTAAATATAAAATACTGACTTGCTAGGTGTCAGATATACTTTCTTTTCTTTCTTTTTTTTGGGTCACACCCAGCAATGCTCAGGGGCTACTCCTGGCTCTGCACTCAGGAATTGCTCCTGGAGGTGCTCGGGGACCATATGGGATGCCGAGGATAGAACCCAGGCCGGCACAGGCTGGCCGCTTGCAAGGCAAGCGCCCCTACCCGCTGGGCTATCACTCTGGCCCCAATATTTTCAAAGTAAACATACCGCACCTAACACAAAATCATGAAAATTCCTTACCTCCAAGAACTTAAGCTCGGGGTCAGAGCAATAGTCCTGTGGGTAGGGCATCTGTCTTGTTTGTCTTGCATGCAGCTGGCCCATACTGGCCCGGGTTCGATCCCCGGCATCATATAGGTCCCCGAGCACCGCCAGGAGTGATTATTAAGTGCAGAGCAGGAGAAACCCCTGAGCATTGCCAGGTGTGACCCAACAAAGCAAAAAAAAAAAAAAAAAAACTTAAGCTCAACAAAAATGAATTATTAAATTATTTCTAAACTTTTTTATAAAGCAATAATGAGTTAAAAGTGGTGAAGGAATTCAAAGATATGGGAGTCCCATATATGTGAAGAAAAGCAAAAACCCATAGAAGGCTGCTTCTGAGTATCATTCTCTGCTGTATTACCTGATGCCAATATGAGTGTTTAAAGTTGATTTCCTAAACTTTTAGTTTAAAACAGGGAATCCATTTCCTTTTGTTCACTATAAAATCTATTTTCAGAAGCTCAAAATATTTTCCTGTAAATCTGATTATCTTATCCCTATAAGTTCATTTCTCATACTCTCAGAAGCGGATTTGTATCAACGTCACAATGTAAATCCAGTAAAGCAGCAGTAATGATCTCTTTCTTGACATCCACATTGTTGTGTGCACAGGGGACAGCTCCAAGCTTCTAATCTCTACCTTTCTCTTTTATGCATCTCTATCTCTAGACTATGCAGAAGGCTCAAGTTTCGTGGAATGAGTTATTCTATTCAATATTTTTCTTCTCCATGAAACACTGGGAAAAAGTTAATATTTCTTCGTATCCACTGACCTTGTTTTGCTTTCTGTTATCCTTCATAAAAAAGATGTGTGCTGCATCCTATTATTTTCTGTTTCCCTCATTTCTCCTAGTCAAAACAAGCATTGTAAATCCAGAGATCAGTGTCCTCCACAAATGAATATTGAATATATTTGATGAAGGGTAAAGGACAATGCAAGAGCAAAAAAGAGTTCCTGGTGACAAACATTGCATAGGCAGATGAAAAACTTGACAGGAATAGGCAAAACAGTGTTCCAATATGTACAGAATGCTAGTATTAAACTCCTTGAGAACTGTGTTCTTCCTCAGCCCCTGTCATTTTGAAGATATCAAGGATTAGTAGAGATATTAATTTTATTTAGTTTCAGGAAGACACAAAACACCTGTTTTAAATGTTAAAACAATGGAAACATTAAATACATTAAATTTTGCAATTAGTAACAGTTAGTGGGAAACCCCAGATCTTGAGAAATGAAACTACCTGACAAGATCCAAAGTTTCTCATTTTCTATAAATCAGTAAATTTTTCATCTTCTGCAGATACTTTATTTAGGTTTCAGGCACACCCAGCTTCTTACTCTGGCCTCGATGCTGAAATCACTCCTGGCAAGTTTCAGGGTAGCAGTTGCTGGAAATGGAACCCAGGTTGCTCTAATGAGAGCCGGCATTCTATGTGCGATGTTATCACTCTTGACCCTGTATTTAATTTTTACAGAAATCTGCAGAGTGGATTTACAGAGACTAAAGCATCGATTCTGCAGTGTGAACCTGAGTGCTCTATGATCAAACCTGAGTCCGCAGTGGCATAGAGGTGCTGGGCTCTCATACATCCCAGGATGCATACTTCTTTGAGAAATTTCCTTGGGATCTTGGATTTCTCACTTTTAAACTTTTTCCCTCTATATCAAGTGACGAGAATTTCCAGTTTCAACTGTTTGTTTCTTTCCATTGGTTACTCTTGTATGTTTACTGTATAACTTACCTCCTCTTGCCAATAAGACACACTTAGTCAGGTGCATTCTGAAAGTACCATATGCAGCATGTGCTAGAACTAGCTCAGGTTAGAGATCCAGAGAAATCGTTTTCTGTTTGTTTTACAGATATACCTACTGAACATTTGCTTTTGTGAACAGATGGACTTTCTATGTAAACAGTATGCTTTGAAGACAAAACATGGAGGCATGGCATTTTCTACCATAGTGCGGTCTTGTGAAAAAGATAAGTGAATAAACAAACTCATACTTCATGATGTACACGATCAAATTACAGTGCTGGGTTAGTGACTTGCTATATGTAAAAGGTTATGTAACTTATTAATCATGAATGTTTTGAATAAACTAATAAATTTGCCTCTTCATGTCTCTCTTTGTAAATTTTTGTCATATCAACAGTACAGATCTTCTAATACTTTAGACTATTAAACCATAATTACCCCATAACATCTATGGACCTAATTATATAGAAATATGTATGTGTGTCTTTAAAATGTTTTCCCAACTCCTTTAATGTATTCTAATTCTCAGAATACTAAATGGAACATTATGATTATTGAAACTTTTAAGAATAAATTTTAGCTCATAATTTTGATAATGATCTAATAATATTTTAAGGAGGAATTCTACCTTATAATGTTTTGGTTCTAGAAGAATAGGAACTATGTCTTTGGAAAGAAAGTATGACCACATTGTGTGGAGCAGATTTAAATAAAGTAAAGTGTGTGGCACACCCAGGGCTCTGCCCCATGGGCCCTGTATGGTTGATGGTCTGACATAGAAAAAGACTGGGCCGCTGGGAATAAACCCAGAACGATGGCAGAGCCTGGCAAGCTACCTGTGGTTTATTCAATATGCCAATAATAGTAACAGTAATGGACCTCATTCCCAATGAATGGAGACATTACTGCCACCCCTGCGCATATCAAAGAACAGGAAGACAAGTGACAAGTGACATAAAATGTACATAAGATGCTTAAAAATATTCCACAAACAAATGCAGTTTCTCTAATTAGCCAAAGGGTAAAGGACATAGATAAAATGAATGCATTTGTTTGTGGAATATAAAAAATAGCATGACATTAATATTCAAGGACAGGCAAAACATGGATAAGAAGGACTTATCAGTGGTTGGAATCTACCGTAAGAGTGTGGAAGTCAGAGTTTCAGTAAGAGAGAGAAGGGACCAATGAGCCAACAATTGTTGGAAATGGTAATACCAGCCTAGAACTGAGTATTGAATGTAGGCAAAGGGATATACATAGTAACTCCCAAATGTATGCACGCAAGTCACAATCTGTAAGAGAAGGAAGAGAGAGAGAGAGACAGAGACAGAGATAGACAGAAACTAAGACAGAGACTGAGACAGAGAGAGGAGTCAAAGTACCTGCCATAGAGGCAGGCTGGGGTAGGGGTAAGGGGATTAGGGAACATTGGTGGTGGGAAATGTGCACTTGTGGAGTGATGGGTGCTGGAACACTGTATGATTGAAACCCAATAATGGATAGTTTCATAGTTTTATATCTCAAAGTGTTATAATACAAATAAATAAATAAATGAATAGAAAGAAAGATAAATAAATAAATAAATATTTCACTTTAATTAGAAGGGAAACAGAACAGTTGAGTTGGACCATTCTTTATCTGGGTTAGACTTCAAAGGAATTTGCACAGGTATAAGGCCAGATTTTTTCTTATTTGAGTGATAGCATTACAACACAATTGAATCATTTTAGAATTATCTAGTCAGTGGTTGTTGCAGGACTCCTCTAAGAGCCGCTGCATCTGCTCTGAATTGCCGCCTGCAAATCACTTCGTAGATAAGGGGGTAGTCTAAATGTGGCAGTTTACCTGACCATGTATTCTGTGCTAGCTGGTATAAATATTCTCCCATGCTACCACAATCATCGTGGGACTAGCTAGATCTTAGGCCAGCATATTTGCCTGGCCATGTAGGATCCCTAAGTAATTAGACCAGAGAGAAATGCTGTTTGCCTCCTAGCAAGCAAGCATGGCTCCCTGATATACTCAAAGGCAACTAAAATAAAAACTACCGTGAAGTAGACGAGACTTGTGAAGGCTTGGAGAAATATTTGACTGGTACTAGTATTAGACTTTAGTACAGAGACAAGCCATCTCGGAAACCCCCTTCTCTACCTTAGAAAGGCTTTTCCAAGCAGATCTTGGCTCAAGACATTAGCATATAAATGGGCTTAGGTGAGGTGCTGGGAGAAATTACCTGAGGGCATTGGACCCTTCCTGCTTTCCATAACAGTGGGGAGGGAAATCTGAGTTGCAGGGGTATAATACTAGCCTACCTCCTCTCTTATGCTCCTTTTTTTGGATCTCTCTTTGTGAGTTTGCACCCTTCTTGGGAGTCTTGTCTTTGTCTCCTCTTTACAGGGCCTTTAAATGTGGTGGCCACCATTTTTGGCCTACACGTGGCTGGGGTCCTAGCCGGGAATCCTAAGCACCGGTTTTTCTTATTGCTGATTTGTATCCTGAACCTGTGATAAGTAAAGCCTTTTAAAACTGCATCGGATTCCTGAGTCTTCATCCATTCCCGCCGGCTTCGGAGGTATAAAGGGAACTCGCTTCCCGGCACTGTTTGGGACCCCGCGGAGTCCCTGAAAGTGGTAAATTATCTTGTAGGAATAGTAAAATAAGAAAGTTCATAGTAATATTCTATGGTAAATTAATAACTTTTTTCTGTGGTAGAAGGCAAAACTATATCTTTCAATCTGACATTTATATTATCTACTGTATCTTCAATGATATTATATAATTATCCTTATGTGACAGTGTTGCAACTTAACTTTCTTTTAACATTTATTAACTTTTATCTTTGTGAAAACTATCCATTAAAATCTCAATAAACCCAGCTTTACCAAAAGCAATTTCTGCTTTCCTTATTCTATGTATTTCATCTTGTGAAACACTTTGTAAAGTGAATCCTCATTAAACCTGCATTTTGGTAGTTGATCTGCATTACAATGATCTGGAAAGTATTGCTAAATTTTACAAAGCTCTCTTACATTAGGTTGGATGCTAATTAAATACTATCCAATAATTTTGTAGTTTTTTCCTAGTGTTTATAGTTTCAATTAGATAATAAAGCATATGTTTGCTCTTTATTTGCTCTGTTGCTTACTACACCCCCAAGGGGAAGTATGGTTTGTGTCATATATTCTTAAATCACAGAACCTTAATTATGTGACTCATATTTGATAAATTATAAATTTCTTATTTTTTTAAATTTTCGTTTGATAGCCATACTTGACTTTTTTAGGGCTTACTTCTAGTTTTGTACTCATGTGTTATTCATGAGGTGGTCAGGGAACTATATGTGTGTGGTGGGATTTGAACTAGGGTTAGCCACAAGTAAGGCAAGTGACTAATCTTCTGTACTATCTTGCCTGCTCTTAAGAATAAGGAAACAGAGATTGAACTTGTGTTTTCCATTTCATACTATGGGGCTACATTTCATATTCATGGTAAGTTTGTCTCTCTACAGAGACATTGTTCCCATACCTGTAGAATATTGTTTTCTACTGATTTCAACTGTCACAAACTTCAATTGAGACTCTAGGTTCCTATCCCTCTTCTTCCACAGATAATTAAACTTTTTACTTCTTTATTTTTTCTTTTCATTTTTTTGGCACACCTGGTGGTACTTAGGACTTACTCTTTCCTTTTCCCTCAGGGATTACTCCCTGGTGGACTTAGCGACCATATGTGTTACCTGGGACCTAACCTGCATCAATCATTTCTAAAGCAAGCACCTTCCCCATTATATGATATCTGTGGCCCAAGACAACAAGCTTTCTTTTTTTCTTTTTTTTTTTTTTTTTTTTTTGCTTTTTGGGTCACACCTGGAGATGCTCAGGGGTTACTCCTGGCTCTTTGCTCAGGAATTACTTCTGGCAGTGCTCGGGGGACCATATGGGATGTCGGGGATCAAACCTGGGTCAGCTGCGTACAAAGCAACCGCCCTACCCGCTGTGCTATCGCCTCCGGCCCCAGCTTTCAAACATCCTATGCAAAGATTTCATATACCTTAAGTGACTGACTAAGAATGATAATGATGATGACAATTATATCACTAAGATCTACAGAGCACCCTAATGAGTTTTGGTTTGTCTTATTTGGGGGATACCTCTATATTCTACAGGTTTTGCATCCAGGTCAGCAGCATGCATGTACTATCACACTGGCTCCATGAAACCCAATTTTTATCAAAACACTACCACCAGTCCTCAAGTTATTATTCTAAATTAATTTTATTTCCTGCTAATTATATGCCAGTATAATTAAAAATATCGTAATTATTACATAGCTTTCATCACGAGGGTAGTCATTTTTAACATCCGGACTCCACAGCTCGTCAGAGCTCCACCCAAGAGAAGAGACGATCTCTCCCTGTTCATCACTAAATGCATGAGATGAGAGCCTACTACTGAGAGTATCCCACCTGCACAGCAGAGCCTGGAAAGCTACCCATGTCATATTTGATATTCCCCAAACCAGTAACACTATAGACCTAATTCCCATGACCTGAAGGAATGGTTTGAGGCTCTTCATGTTCATGGAGCAAGCAGATGCCCTTGGGCTACAGTAGCACATGATGATAGAACTTATGGAGATATTACTAGGGCCCACTAGAGCAAATTGATGGAAAGACAAGTGATATAAGAGACACAAGTACATAGTTTTCAATTCTTATAGCTATACACACGTATTCCAGAAAATAAAATCCTAATCATTTCTCATTTCCTTACTATATGTCATTCATGAAACATTCCATAGGTTCCAAGAATTATTTCGGGTTCATATTCAAAAAATTATCTCCTAAGGCAATATTATCAAAGAAGAAGGGCTATATGTTAATGCATTTCAAAACAAAGTTAGGTAATCAATATGAAGAATTTCGCATGAATTTCTAAAAACAAATTTATTTGGGGCAGTGGTGGGTGGCCACCAGATCTGTATTTCTGTTTCATGCATGTAAAAACATGTAATTGACCACTGAGTTTTATTCTTGGTTTGTAAAATACACTTAATTTTCAGATGAATTTTTCAACCTATATTTAAAAGAGAAATGCTTAATTTTATTCCATACATAAGGATTAGCAGAAAGGCAATAAACCTGATAAGTGTCAGAGTGGTGAATGGTAATGGCATGGCAAAAGCGTTCTATACAAGAATGTGCAAAATATTTGTGGACATCCTCCAAATGCCAATAATAACAGGGTATACAAAACTCTAAAGCAGATATACCTCTGTGGAGTCATTTCTAACAGGATTCACACTTTGAAAAGAAACATGTAATTATGCAAAAACTGATGTAAATTTAAAGATCAAATTGTGATGTCCAGTGTCATAGAAACAAGTTGAAGTTTAGAAATCAGATAAAGATGAGTTGTTTTTGGTTAAGTTACAAGGCTGAATATAGACGCCTTGGCCACAACTTCATTCTCACTTTCCAGTTCCTTCCCACCAGACATCTGCTGTTTGAGATTTAATTGAATCTGTCACTGCAATAATCATGTACATGTGTGTTTCCAGAAGGATGATTTGTAGACTTAGTTTGGACAGTATGACATGCAGCTGTTGTAATGCTTGAAAAAGAACATTTCATCTTTCTTCTCAAATCATTCTTAGTTTAGCCTAGTAGCTACTGCCAGAAATTCTTCTCTTACCAAATTTTCCATAAGAAAACCAGAAAAGCAATACTGAGAAAATTAACAGATATTGAAAGGTGAAGTATTCACTCCCACAGGAGAAACTCTTTCTGTCTACAACAATATGAAGCAAAAGCAGAAGGTGCCAGAGTGATGGTATGCTCTACATGACCTCCTGATCTCTTTGATCTCTCATCTCAGAGCCAGGAATAGCCCTAAGTACTACTGGTTGTTTGCCCAAACAACAACAAAATGTATATTCTAAGTTCATTAACTGGCTATTAGTATAGTTATAATGACCATGCCTGAAAAAGTGTTACACGGATTTTGTGAAATATTTATGAAAATACTATATTATTCTCAATGGCATAGAAAGATATTCTATATTTGTTATGGGAAAATAAACTTCCCCAAATAATCAAAGCAACATTGTGGAATGAAGGAGATTGGATAAATCATGCATCCCAGCTTTCAATACACCCATTACTCTATAATTCTCCAAACCATGTAACATTTGGAAAGAGCAGGCACTTAGGTTAATAAAGTCAGACTAATAATCAGAACTAAATGTCCAAACATGAGCAGAAAACTTATGATAAATAGCGTAACTTGGGAAAATGAATCCTGTACTACAGATGACAATGCAGAAATTGAAAGACAAAATAAAATTTTAATGCTAACTCAAAATGGAAAAAAAGACACAAACATAGGCAAAAAAATAAATATATAAAAATTAGCAAAAAGTGGAGGCGGAGCAATGGTCCAGTGGGTAGGGTGTTTGCCTTGCTCATGGCTGGCCCATGCAGGCCAGGGTTTGATCCCGGAATCCCCTATGGTCCCCTGAGCACGGCCAGGAGTAATTCCTGAGTGCAGAGCCAGGAGAAACCCCTGAGCATTGCCAGGTGTGGCGCAAAAAAAAAAAAAATTAGCAAAAGTGTCCGTGATAATAATTTTAAAAGGTCTTCAATTCTACTCCATTGACAAAAGAAACAAAATTAAAAGTAAATAATGGAACTACTTTGAGTTGAAATGTTTCACCATTGAATAGACAGTGATTACTAAAATAAAAAGAGGTCCTACTAAATAGGAGAAAATATTCACAACCATGAGTATGAACTAATAATCATGCAGTGTTTACCCAAGATAAAAAGAAACACTAAAATATCTCAACAATGAAATAACACAAGATGCCATTAAGTAAGGGAAAATATTCACAGACATGGGGCAAGCTGCTACTGGCTCTCCCTGTGCCCAGCCGCTCACGAGGCGCCCAGGAGGGATGGCGGGTTCTAGCCCTGGCCTACCACCCCAGCAGAGCCTCGCAACAAGCCAGAAGAGCCCCCACTCCATGAGGGCCTTCATTTTCCACATCCAGACTCCCCCTTCATCAGAACTTCACCCAGCAGAGCAGCCTATCAAAGCCTGGCTCACACGGCCCCAAGCATCAATAAATGCTGGATTTAGAGATGATTACAAGAGTATGCCACCGGCACGGCAGAGCCTGGCAAGCTACCCTTGTCGTATTTGATATGCCAAATACCAGTAACAATTATAGTCCTCATTCCCATGACCTGATGGAATGGTTTGAGGCTCTTTATGTTCATGGAGCTAGTGGTGCCCTTGGGCTCTACTTGCATGAGACAGGACATATGGAAATGTTACTGGTGCCCGCTCGAGCAAATTGATGATGAACGGGAAGACAGTGATTCAAGTAGTCATTTCTTCAATAAAATGGAAAAGTTTAAAGGCATGTAAAAGAATTATTTATGATCAGATAAATACAAATTAAAAGAATAATGAATTATCACCTCACACTTGCATCAAATGGCCTGTATCAAAATGTCAAAATGGTTAGAAATCGCAAGTGCTAGTGGGATGTGTAGAACAACAAGCCCTTGATCACTGTGAATATATATATATATATATGATTTAGCCTCTATGGAAAAAGTGTGGGACATTGCTAAAAAATTTAAATTATAACTGCTATACAATTTGGTAATTCCATTTTTAATTATATAACCCAATAATTCTAAATAATTACTGCAAAAATTTGCATAGACACAAGTGCTTATGATGGCACTCTTTACAACTGTCAACATCTAGAAAAAACTGAGTCCTCATGACAGATAAGTAAACAAAGTAGTTGTGACATATTTATTCAAAGGGAAATTCAGCTTTAAAATGAAACAAAACAAAGCACAAGATCTTCATTTTGTTTGTTGGCTCAAGGGGTTTATTCTAAGTTAAATGAATCAGAAAGAAAAAGACAAGAAACTTATGGTAAGCTATATACAGAGTAGGAAAGCAATAGACAATGTTCAATGAAGACTATGGCTCTCTGTGTCATTTAATTCAGAACTTCATTACTTTGCACACACACACACACAAATCTCACTTTACACCATCTTTAAGTATAAGTGTGATAACAACCTTAAGTGATTCATACTCAGTTCTCAACATTCAGTCTTTGTTAGAAACTCAAAAATAATTCTGGACTTTATAACCTCTTGAAGGTGGTTTAAACTAGAAATTCAAAGTCAGCTTAGTAGTGTCCTAAAGAGTACTATAGAATAAAACATATCTCCTTTGAAAAAAATTTCTATTTGAATCTGAGCAACTAGCTATTAAGTGACAATTTTGCCTTAAAATAATCCTTGAGTATGGAGAACAAATTATAAGATTGAGAACAGCTCTAAGTACACTTTTGATAGAAATTGGAAAACACAAAATGATTCTTATTCCCAAGAATTCAATTCACTATGAAATTATGAAATTTATCTTGTCCTTGTTTTTTAAATTAACACTTAAAATATTCTTTTACAACAGCTATGTATTTTATTTTATTTTGTTTTCTGTTTTGACCATACCCCAGTGGTGCTAAGAACTTACTCCAGCCTATGCACTCAAAATTCACTCCTGGAGAACTGGTGGAGGAGGCTAGGGGCAAATGGGATGTCCTGGATGAAACTTTGGTGGGCCATGTGCAAGACAAGCACTCTATCATCAATATTATCTCTCCCTGAGAATCATTTTGATAAAAAATAGAAATGCATGTTTCTTTATTTGCACCATGCTGAAAATCTCATTCAGTCATTTTTGTTTGTTTTCAGTTTGATTTTTTGAGCCATACCTGGCAATGCTCAGGGTTTATTTCTATTTCTTTCCTTAGGGATTACTTTAAAAATGAAACCAAAAGAATGGTGCTCAGAGGACCAAATGTGATGCGAGAGATTAAACGTGGATTTACCATCAGCAGGGCAAATATCTTCATCCCTTGCCCAGAATCTTTGCCTAGAATATTTTTTAATATACAGTGGTCTCTTTATTTGTTATTGTGCTTTCATCTTAGTCTTTTCTTTCTGGTCATTTCCTATGTTATTTTTAACCTCTTCTCAGTCTATTAAGTTAGTCGACTAGAGTAAGGAATCAGGCTTTAGGTCCTTCTGTAGGTATATTTTTTATCAAACTTCTTCATATTACTCTATTTCCATTGTCCTTTGAAAATTGTTGAGTAAAGTAAAATTTATTCCTCTATTAATACAATAGTGGAATACAAAATATTCCTCTATTTGCATTGTTCTTAGCAAAATATTTAAACCATGTGGGGTAAAGTAGAATTTCATTGCTTAGTATTTTCACATTACAGGATGAGTGTTAAATTCTAAAATGCTTTTTTTGTTCACTTGCATTATGGTTAAATGTTTGATTTTTGCTTTTTTGGGTCACACCTGACAATGCTCAGGAGTAACTTCTGGCTCTGCACTCAGAAATTACTCCTGGCGGTGCTCAGGAACCATATGGAATGCCAGGGATAGAACCTGGGTGGGCCACATGCAAGGCAAACACCGTACCATTGTTATCACTCCGGCCACTATGGTTAAATTTTTTAACCATCTAATGTATGCATATGTGTACAACAAAGCTGTCAATTCTTATGGTCTAAGTTGCTTCTGCTGTGTTGCCAAGACATCTTCTGTTTCTACAGTTTGTATTTGGGGGTAAGTAAGGAAACTTATGTTGTTAGCATATATTGGTTTGTTGTCACTTGTATCACTTGTCTTCCCATTGTTTATCAATTTGCTCGAGCAGGCGCCAGTAACATCTCCATTCTTTGGGAATGAGGTCCATTGTTGTTACTGTTTTTGGCATATTGAATTCACAATGTAATTTCTAACTACCTGGTTATCAGATCTCTTATATACATACTATGACTCTGTCCTGCAGGGCTTCATGTTTACTTTCTATTCAATTTGCTTTGGTCTGCTTATTTTCTTTTTCTTCTTTCTCTGTATCTTCTATCTCTGTATGTCTCTCCAATTGAAAGATTAAATTTTTGAAATTAGCTTTTTAAAGATTAGAAGCATTGAAATATTACTTTATCCCCGTAGAAAGTACTTTCTTAAGATCATTGGCACCAAGAATTTATGCATGATTTAATAATTTCTTTGTTTATACGAAAACTACTATGCATGCAGTAAATTTAAAATACTTTGGGGCGGAACGAAGTCCAGCAGGTAGGGCGTTTGCCTTGCATGCAGCTGACGTGGGTTCTATCCCCAGCAATCCATATGGTCCCCAGAGCACTGCCAGTAGTAATTCCTGAGTGCAGAGCCAGGAGTACCTGTAAGCATCGCAAGGTGTGGCTCAAAAGGCAAAAAAAAAAAATCATTTTATCACAAATCAACTTAAATTATTTACTGAAATGTAAATATTAATATTTTATATGAAGACTGCTGAATAAAATATTTTAAATGTATTTTATTGGAAAAAAGAAAATTTAAATTGTAAATCAGACTAAATAAAATCATGATTTTTTGGGGGCGGAGCAATAGTCCAGTGGGTGGGGCATTTGCCTTGCATGCAGCTGACCCGGGTTTGATCCCGGCATTCCATATGGTTCCCTGAGCACTGCCAGGAGTAATTCCTGAGTGCAGAGCCAGGAGTAACCACTGAGCATTGCCAGGTGTGACCCAAAAAGCAAAAAAAAAAAAAAATATTAAACCATTAATTTTAGAAAAGACCGATGAATATAGAATACTCAAAATTTTAATCACTGAAATATCACAACTGTAAATTTTACAATATGATGATTACATGCTAAGAAGCACAATAGTACAATTTTACAATAGTATGAAGATATGATACTCTGGAGAATTTTATAGCCTTCATTAAAAGGGGATATGAGCACTCTGATAGTGGGTAAGATGTTGGAATAACACATACACGTATAAACACTCAACTATCATTAATAGTACTGTAAACTAATGTTTACTATACTTCAAAAAAACATGACAAGAGTTTGTAAACTACTATTATTAGTATAATTTAAATACAGTTATAATTTAGATTGTTTCTATGATTTCTCTGGTAACCTTTTGTTAGTTTTTATAAAAAATGATTTTTGCATATTGATTTTGCAATCTCCCACTTTAATAAAATACACCATTTAAATACTGAGACAGAACTTCTTTAGAACTAATTATTATCATTTTTCCTTTTATAATTGCATTGACTAGGACTTCAAATACTATGCTAATTAAAATGCCAAAACTGAGCATTCTTAACATGTTAGTTGTATTACAGGAAATAAACTTTTTTAGCTTTTCAATGTTGAGTATCATTTTAGCTCGGGGTTTCTATATATGTACTTACTATGTTGAACAGTGGTCAACACTCTATGGATTTTCTTTAACGTGTTGCTATGAATGAATAGCGTTTTCTCCAATTTTTTTCTGTAGCTATTTAAATGACAGCATTTTTATTTGTTTGGGGGCCACACCTGAGTATGCACCAATATTAGTCTTGGATCTTCTCCCAGGAATCACTACTGGCCTTGGTCAGGGGACTACATGTTTTATTAACAGAGTATTAAATTGGCTGTTTGATAAATGTTGAAACCAACTTGTTTTCATAAATACTCTCACTTTATACAACTCTCACTAATACAACTAACACATGAATTTTTTTGTTTACAGGGATCATACTGTTAATAACTGAGATTCACGTGTAAAATATTTCAAACCGCACTCACCATCAGTGTCAGTATCCTCTATGATGTCCCAATATTCCTAAGGAATTAATACACTGTTCCATTAACAAATGCCTTTTAAAATTCTTTTTATGCCAGCCCCCTCTAAGGTTTTCACATGGGAAACTGGTCTGGGAGGAAGGGAACAAAGCTCTACATTAGCATCTCTTAAGAGAGCTGGTTTTGACTTTGTGAGTCCCTGCCCTCAAGAGGCTTTGGCTTTGGGAGGCCGGTTGAAAAAGTAACTTGGTGTAGAGTCACACACGAGTGTGCTTGAACTTTGGATCACCATTCATGGTTGGAGCACATGGTCTGCGGTACTCGGTCTGTGTAAGTCTGTCGGCTGGTGTGGTGGTGCTGGCAGAATGCACTTAACTGTTGGTGTGAAGTAAACTTGGTAGAAGCAAAAGCCTTCGGATTATCTACTACAATTTTAGCCTTTCATTCATGGTTGTCGCCCCACCAATAGACCCCAATATTGTTGGCTACCCAATAACTAACACTTGCAATTATGTAAGTGTACATGTTCGGAAAACATGCACATATAAATCTTCCACAAACTCAGCAAAGAAAATCTAGTGATCCTATGAAATAATAAGGGAAAAAAGACACTTCATAAAGATGTCATATAGGAAACCAATACCTATTTGAAAAAGTATTTATCACTCAAGGAAATTTGAACCAAAATGAAGGTATCTTATGCCCTCATACCGTAAAGAATGGCATCTGTCCAAAAGATCAGAAACAATCAGTGTTAGAAGGAATGTGGTAAAGAAGGAACCCTCATTCACTGTTGGGAATGTTGTCTGGTTTAACTTCTAGGAAAATAATAATCTTTAGTGCAAATGGTGTTGGGGCAACTGAATTTTTATTTGAAAAGAATAACATTGCACTATTTTTTTTATTAAATTTATTCTATAGAGAATTTGCCTTGCATGTGGCCAACCTGGGTTCCATCCTGGGCACCACATATGGTCCCTGAAGTCATGCCAGTAGTGAAATCTGAGCATAGGAGGTGTGAATCCCTAAATAAAATAAAATAAATTCAAAATATCCATTTATCTGAAGGAAAGAGCAACGACTACATATATTAGAGAAAATGTTCCGTGCATACATTTAGACTATGTATTGGTCAATGGTTTCTTAAAGATGATAGGGGAGTTGAAATTTTGTAATGTTTGGGGGCCACATTTGGCAAGGCTCAGTTTGTAGTTCCTGGCTCTGCACCCATGGGTCACTCCTAAAAGGACTCAGAGGACCACGTGCCGTTCCAGTATCAAACTTGGTCCAACTATTACAAGACAAGCGACTTAACTGCTGTACCATTTTTTCAGTCTCCAAAGATGGGAAAATTAAAAACACACAAAAGAAAAACAATTTAGGGACTGGAGCAATAATGCAGCGGGTAGGACGTTTGCCTTGCATGCAGTCAACCCAGGTTCGATCGCTGGCATCCCATATGGTCCCCCACGCAGTGCCAGGAGTGATTCCTGAGCGCAGAGCCAGGAGTAACCCTGAGCATCGCTGGGTGTGACCTAAAAAGCAAAAAAAAAAAGTCAATAAATAAATAAATAAAAAGAAAAACAATGCAACTTCATCAAAATTAACCTTTGTGCTGCAAAATATAGCTTCACACAGCAATAAGACAAGCCAGATTTTCTCTACCATGTTGAAAGAGCAAAGGAAGAAGTCAGTGTATTTAAATAATTTACAGCAGTATACTTTAAAAGTCATGAACAGAGAGCACCACTGACTTTGGTAACGAAAATAAATGGGATATCCACAAACCCCCTCTCTATTACCTGAGACAGTAGTTGGTTGATAGCCAGAGAGAGGGGGAGAGAAAGAAACTGAGACAGAGACAAAGACAGAGACAGAGACAGTGGGATAGATATAAGATAGAGAAGAGAGAAAAAGAGTTTTAGAGTGAAAGGCAAGAGAGAGAAGAGAGGGGAAAGAAATAGAGAAGCGTGTCTATGTTTATGTGTGTGTGTATGTTTGTGTGTGTGTGCATATATGTATGTCAGAGAAAGTGAAAGAGATAGGGATAGAAGAAAGTGGAAAAACTTCCCTAGCATGCAAATTCTCTTCTATTATTTAATTTAGCCGACTTCTGACAGGAACAAATGAACAGGGAAATATAGTTTAAAAAGAGTTAGATGGTTAGATGAAATGTGAGAAGATGCAGAAAATTTGGGGGAAATAACTCAGCATAACAATGTGATATGGATTTAGCAATCCATAAATTTCAACTGTCATGGCTGTTATGAATAATATAATAGAATAGCACATATTATTCACACATAATAGATCTCTTTCCTTTTCTCTTTGATTATCCTTGATTTCTAGGTATTATTTTTTGCAAATGGAACCCTAACTAGAAGTTTGAGTTCAAATATATATGCATGTGTGCAGATTTTATATATTTTATTAAAATAATACTTGAGGTAAATAGAGACAAATAAGCATTCATTGCTCAGATTTCAAAATAAAACATTTTACTTCACTTTTATATACCGTTAATAGTGCCAGTTACATTATTGGAGGGATTTAATGTAATAAGTAAAAATCTCCCTAGTATAATGTATAACATAGTGAACAAAAATTGAAAGAGTTGCCACCCGTGGGGACTGACTGGGAGCCTCAGAACGCCCGCACCTACCAAGGAAAACTCTGGAGACGGGTCCCTGCAAAGCAAGGTTTAAATAAGTATACCGGCCCATAGCTACCCCAGCGGTCAGTGGCTAAGAGCCCCACCCTTCCAGGAGGATCTTTTAGGATAGTTCCGTCGCTACAGAAAGCCCATAACCCGCCAATAGATTTAAAATATACCATCCGCCGAATCACTTTACCAAGCAACCATTTCCCACCAATCAGATCATTTTAATACTTCTTTCATGCGGCTAGATACCCGGGGACATGAGTCAGCAACGCTATGCGACTGCAGGATGCAATCCAGGCAATTCAGGCCAGATAGTAGATTCTGGGCGGGGTCTAATAACCTCTAACAGGAATTTGTTCTGGGCCTTTTGTAGATAACAAAAGGTTACTTTAAGATGAAAGGACACTCAGGCCCTAAATTGGTAACTTCCATGAGTAGGCCTGCCCTGGTGGGGAGGGGGTTTCTGCCTTCTTTCAAAATGATGATTGCTTTTGCCTCTGCATCTTATGATTTCACTATAATATCTTTTTTTGCAATTTATGTATTGTAGACCAAAAGTCATAGTTTGGCTCATGCTAAGTTCTCAAGAAGTCAATCATCTCATAAATGATGCTGTTCAGTGAAACAGAGGGGCTGCCAATCTGCCTGGCAACTACAAGACTACTTACTACCTTGGCTATAAAAAGATGCAGAGCTGACTGATGTACATTACATGGATCTCTGCTCAATTGTGATATTCAATTTGGCTAATCTGTCATCTATCCAATACAAACAATTTACATCTGCAAAATTAGTCTAAGACATGAAATTTATTGCTAAAATAAAAATAATATGAGTGAAGGAAAGCAGTTGCAGGAGGCTGGACACTGTATTATGGTCTTATAGAAGTGCTCTAGTTTTTGTTAAAATACTAAATTCTTCTCTAGAAATACATTAAAAATTGCAGATTGTGACTAGCAGCTACATAGCACCATTACTATTTGAAAAAAATAATCATTTCATGGCTCTGAGTAATTTTTGTAGAGGTTCTCATTATCCTCATGGCTTCTCAGACTTCTTAATCCTTGGTTCTGAATTAATGCTCCACTGCAGGAATCCAGAGAGGAAACAACCCAGCATTACTAATAAATTCTTTGTGTGAAAAGAGAGTATAAAAATCAAGGTCACGACTGTTTATGATCATTAGAAATTCTGAAGACTTTTGTGGTATGATAGAGATATTCACTCTTTCTGGTGAGCTGGCTAACATCCAGATAGATAATTATTTTCTGCATGTAAAAATGATTCTCCTTCAGTCAGGCTGAGCTAGAAAGTTTAGTTATTTACTTCCGTTACCAACTTTTGAGACCACTGCTGATTTAAAGGGGTCAAAGGCTAACTGCTTTTTTTTTTCTGTGACAAGTTTTTTCTAAACATTCTTTATAAATCTGAGAATCTTCTCTTGCCCTCCAGAAGCTTGGAAAATTGATGATGCATAGTCACAATCTCTCTTTCTTGGTAAAGCTGTTTGTTATTAGAGGATATATAAACTATTTCTTTAAAATTATGTACCCTTGGTACATAGCCTGGCAAGCTATCTGTGTCATATTTGATATGCCAAAAACCAGTAACAATTATAGACCTCATTCCCATGACCTGAAGGAATGTTGTGAGGCTCTTCGTGATACTGGAGCAAGCAGATGCCCTTGGGCTACACTAGCATGTGACAGGACGTATGGAAATGTTACTGGTGCCCATATGTATATGTATATTCATATATATACATACGTATGGAAATGTTACTGGTGCCTATATATATATGCATATTCATATATATACATATATGTATATATATGAATAATGTATATTCATATATATACATATATATGTATATATATGAATACAAAGTGGACAGAGATCAGGTATTACACTAAAAAAGTGTTAATTTCTCTTCCAATTTTTATATTACTCTGAAATAATTTGCAAGTTATAATCAGAAGTTTCTCCACTAAAATACAAATGCACTAACCCACACACACTTGTGTGTGTATATAAATACATATATATATATTTACATATATATATTTACAAAATATATATATTTCATTGTTTTGAGCTGAACATCATTTGAAGGGCAAAATACTAAACTATCTCTGAATGTAAAAATACAAAGATTAACAGCATTATCATATTTCCTTTCACAGTTTAATTTTAAAATTAAGTAGATTTTTATACCATGTACTTATATTTAAAATATCTGTGAATATAAAAATATTAAAAATCATCATGATTTTGACAACTATTTATTTAATTTGCAGAAAATTTAATTTAAAGATAGTACTTTTAACTTTTCCATTTATAAAAATTAAGTTTTATCAAGAATATTGTGATTTATTAATTTGTCATTATACACCTGTTTCAAGTACTTAGTGTTCCAATACCACAAGTATGACCTTCTCTCCACCAATATCTTTAGTTCCCTCACAAACCAAACTGCCCCCCTAGGCATAGAACAAATTTACTTTATATTTCTTTATATTTCTTATTCCAACAAACTTTAAGATCTGACATGTAAAGTGATAAAAAAATCAGTAAGAGTCAATTTGTGATTACTATATGATTTTGACCTATATAAATATGAAAATTAAAACAATTTAATATACTATAATAAAATGCGTGTTCTCATTTACATATAATTTTTCAACTCTGGAATCTAAAGTATATTATATTAAATTTTATTCTATACTTTGATCTTGTTATGGTAATAATTATGTTACATTGATCAATGATCACTTGACATCCCATTATTCGTTGATTTGCTCGAGCAAGCGCCAGTAACATTTCCATTTGACCCTATCATGTGCCAGTGTAGCCCAATAGCATCTCTGCTTGCTTCAGGAATACAAAGAGCCTCAAACCGTTAGTTCAGGGTCTTGAAGAAGTCTGACCATCTTGTAGGTGGGCGGCCAAGTGATCTTTTGACATCCCATGGGATTCAGTCGGTAACGGCTCTAGTCCAGAGGTCATTACAATAACAAAAAATTTTAAAGCAATTATATATATATATATATTATTATAAATATTTATAATTTTATATTATTTATATATATATATATTGGAGCTCACATGAAATAGATCAGGTCACATATGCAAAAATTTTCCCTGCACTTTTTCTTAACAATGATTTACAAGACTGTTATGATGATTTGCTACTGGCATTTCAAAATTCAAACACTAATCCCCCACCATTATATCTTCCCTCCACCATTGTCCCTAATTTTACCAGCCACTCCTAAAACCTGCCCTCAAAGCAGGTCCTGAACAATTTATTTTATACAGTTTGTTATCAACAATTTGATAACAGAATAATCAAAATAAATTTCCCTTGAAGAAAATTAGTGTAAATTGTTGTATCTTATCCTGGGAACATTAAGTCCTTGTAGAAGAGATTAACAGGATGTTGCAGCTTAAGCCTTCTGTGTTTATGTTTTGTTGGTCTTGATTGGTTGCCTTCTTTGCTATATCCCATCCAAGTGCTGTGCCACTACTAGTTTGTCAGTGTTACTGAGTTTAAGATGTCAAACATCTGCAAGTTCAACCGCCCACTTTGGGAATCTGGAATTTTCAGTGAGGTGTTATGTTGGATGATAGGACCTAGCTAGTTTAGGATCTTAGCTGATTAGTCTACTTACAGTTTAAGCTATGTACATGTTCTTAAATCAGGGTTCATACTAATGAGATCTCTCTTCTTTGTAAACGGTGATGGAGGGTATAGCAGTTGCAGGAGTCATTTTGACTGAATTAATAACTTCTGAAATATTATTATGATCTCTACTATGATTTCATTGTTTTCTAAATTGGGCACAATTCCTCTTAATACCCATTGACACCAGCGTGGGACGTTAGAATTTACCAGAAGACCACCACCCTGGCTACATGACTAACTTTTAAGATTAAAGGAAGAAGCATGCTAGTTTGCCCTCAAACAGGTGAGTGTGACCCTTTCAGTAAACAGAGGAAAGTTGACTCAGAATCACCCTGGTGCAGATGATAAATAAGAAGGACCCTGTGGGTACCATCTAGATTGCATGAAGCCCATGAAATTATGATGTGTTTCTCCCATGAATAGGCATCCATTAAAATTTATTTCTTTATACCAGCCCTCTCTCTTTCTCCAATATTTTGAAATAAGAGATAATCTCAGAGGAAGGGACTGGTCCCTGGAATAATCATTTGTTTAGACCTGAAACAAGTGTGGCACATGTGGCACCACCCTAGTACAGCACCACCCTATATCTACTCCTAGAAGTTGATTTCTTGATCTTTGTTGATATTACTCTCCTGAAGATAGGGTATTACTTTTGGATATATAAGGGGACTGACTTAAGGTACATTGAACCACTTTGGTGGGATACTTGGAGACCCAAGTGCATGGTTGGAGTTCTGATCAAAAGCTAGATGAATGGGGAATCCCATTTTCTTAGATTGTAGTGGAGGAGCTTGTTTTATTATTGATAATTAGTAAAAGACTTTTGGAACTGCACTTTTTCATCTATTCCCCACTGGCTTTAGAGGTAGAAGGGAGCTTATTTCCTGATATTGTTGGGATCAGTGGCCCCCACACTGTTACAACTGGTGGCATCTTTAGGGTGTGTATGTGTGACTTCCAGGGCATCTGGAAGTACAGGAAGTAGAGGGAAGTATGTAACCCACCTTTGCACAAAAACCTGTGATTTCAATCCCAAATCCCACATATATGAAATTTTTAGCAAATTAATTTCTGGGTGAGACAGTGCTGAGACTATGGAGTCCAACTTAGGGTATGGCAGCAATTTTGGAGTGTGGGAGCCAGAGGCTTCACAGGCTCTGCTTAGGCAGTCCAGGGCCCACCCCATCACCTGAGGTGTCCTAAACATTCCAGCCTTGCTGTTCATTCAGAAAAAAAATAAAATTTGTAACTTGTTGATCTTCTTTGAGATTTAGTCCCAAGTGTCTGGATGGAGCAGACCAATAATTGAGCTTACATGTACTTAGAGGTGGTTCATGGGAATGACTGTCTTTTCCCTTTTTTATATCTTTGTTCCTCATTGTATGGTACTTTCCTGCACTCTGCTTTTAGAGAACAGGTTCATTTTTAAAGATTGGATTCATAGACTTGAAAGAGCTTAAACAATTTCTTCTGATGACTAAACATCTTTTGTGATGGGAAAAGTTGCCACATATTTAAGATGATAGACAGAGTGTAGATAGTTTTTGAAAGGAGACTTTTCCTGTATACCTCAAACCAAAGTAGTAAGACTCAGTCACTTCAAAATCCAGTCTTATCTATTCATGTTAGCAAGGTTTAAAAAACTCAGTCTTTGCTAGGCTCTTCATGATTACTTGCTCCAGTCTTTTACTGATATAGACAGAGAAGTTAAATTGAAGTTATTTCTTCAAATCAATGAAATGGATATAGTTTGACTTAAAAATTAATATCCTAAAAAATTAAAAAATTAATATCCTTACACTATGCCTTACTCTATGTCTGTTACTCTATGCCTGAACATATTCCTAGGGCATACATAACTTGACTCAGTAAGGGACTTTATGTATGGAAAGGTAAAAGAAGGAGAAGGAATCCAGGGTAGCTCTCAGATTATGGTTGGGATACTCAAGAAAAAGGCAAAAGCTCTTTCTTTTATACCATTTTAATCAAAGATGGGTGGGTAACATTACTTTGTGGTCCAAGAATGCTGGCCCTTAAAACAAGGAAGATGATTCTAAAATGAGTATCTTCTGATATATATTTTAAGCAGGGTCAAAGTTATCTATCTAGACCCGTTTTGTGACAATCCATGTGGGTAATTCTTTTGTTAGGGGCCATATCCCTAATCTTGCCTACCTGTTTCTCCTTTGATTCTATCATTACTCCTTCCACAGCAGGGAACTGAGGAAGAGAAACAGGGGACAAAGAAATCCACTAACTACTTCCTGCTAGAAGAGTTTTAAATATTGGGCCACAGATGGAGACCCCTCAAAAAAAAAGGTCTGTTCATGGCTCTCTGTGAAAGTCATATGGAATGTCCAATCAGGCTACATTGGCACCTGTAACTTAAGGCAATTTGAATAGAAACCACTTTGATTAGGTCTTTAAATAGTCTAAGTATTCTCCTCTCTCCATATATTTCACCATATAAAAGTTGAGAATTATAATTTCTTTTTTAAATATTTTATTATACCACCATGAGAATTACACATGAACAATTACAAAGATGTTCATGTTTGGGTTTGGTCATACAGTGCTCCAGCACCCATCCCTCCACCAGTGCCCATTTCCCACTACCAATGCCCCCCAATTCCCTCCCCCTCCCCTAGCCTGCCTCTATGGCAGGTTGTTTATCTGTTTTCTCTCTTTCTCTTTCTCTCCCTTCTCTTACACATTCTTGCAGGGTAAAAACAACATTCTATGTTGAATCTTGTCTACTAAATGTCTAGAATCTGTGATATAAAGGAAGACATAGAGTTATAAAAGTCTGTCAGATTCTGTCTTCGGGCATTGACTAATGTCATGTAATTTGTCAGCATAGTCACTGAAAATCAGAAGCTACTTGGGGCAAGATTGATAATCCAGCGGGTAGAAGTTTGCCCTGCATGCTGCCTACCTGGGTTTGATGCTTGGCATCCCATATGGACCCTGAGCACCGCCAGGAGTAATTCCTGAGCAAGCAAAGAGCCAGGAGTAACCCCCGAGCATTACTGGGTGTGACACAAAAAGCCAAAAAAAAAAAAATAAAATCGTAAGCTACTTAACAGACATCCTTAAAATTGCTTCAAGCTTCATACCTGAATGACATTTTCCATTTGTTTCTCTTGGGAGATACACAGCACCATTACTTGTGTGTTGACCACTTTTATTATAAATTGATGGTGAATCTCGAATAAAACTTTTTCTTTGTTGATTGATGTGATCACATGGTTTATTTCTTTTACTTCAAATGGTATATTATATTAATGTATTTGAAAATTTGGGTCATTCTTATATCCTTGAAATTAATCCTTCTTTATTGTGATCCAAGATCTTTTTAATATATTCATGCTTGGTATGAATTTGTTGAGTTTTGCATCATTGCCAATGTAGCATATTCATAAAAAATTCTGATTTTGTCCTTCCTTTTTGGTACCAGGGTAATGTGAGAATTAGAGAAACTGCTTAGAAGAATTTCTGTTCTTCTCAACTCTTGGAAATGTTTGAAATTATGGTATGCAGACATGCATCTTTTTAAGATTTGTTTGACTGTATTAGTAAACACATCTGAATTTGGGCTTCTGCTTTTGGAGGTAATTTTGATTACCACTTTAATTGCTGTTCAGGTTTTAAATCTTCCTATTGAAATTCAGTAAGTTCTATGATTCTAAAACTACTCTTTTTTGTCTAGGTTCCCTCATTTAATGCACAAATTATTTAAAATAATATTTTATGATCTTCAGCATTTGGCGCTATCATTCTCCCTTTCTGGTTCTCATCTTGTTATCAGGGTTTTCTTTTCTTTTTTCCATGATTATGCGTTAACATAAACAAATGCAATCTTTTTTATCAAAGAACAAAACCATCTTTTTATCTATTCTACCATATTTTATTATTTGTACATTTTGACCTGAATAATAGTTTGGGGCTTTTCCTGTCCCTGGTGCAAGCTGATGCCCTTGGTTTACACTTGCTTGTGACAGGAGTTATGGAGATGTTACTAGTGCCCACTCGAGCAAATCGATGAACAATGGGAAGACAGTGACAGACAGACATTTTGTGCTTATTTATTATAAAAATTTTATTATTTTTTTCATATGATACATTTGTGCTTCGTTTTATGATCTTTCCCCATTTCCTTAAGATGTGTAGTCAGATTACATATTTAGTCCTTTTATAAATTCCTTTCTATATCTGTGTTACTGTGAGCTTCCTTTTTTAGGGTGTATTTTACTGAGCAGCACATATTCAAACAAACTATTTTTGTTATTTTTTTCAGAAACTTTTATTTTTTCTTTGACCAAAAGATATTTAATAGTATGTTTAGTCTCCAAATGCCCAAGTCTGACCCAGTTTTCTCATAATCAAATTTTTTAATTTTAAAAATAAGTATCCTTAGATAGTAAAGCTGTGACATTTTAATTAAATGTAAATATTTAATTTTGAATATAATATTTTAGCAATATGATTATATCCATAATATCTTCATGCATTATTTTAAGGTCACCACTTACTCTTGATTGATTTCAAAATTTTCACATTAAGTCTATGTTTACCATTAAAATTTAAGTATATATCTTTTAAGCTGTCCAAGTTGTTTAATTTCTCCCATTTCAACAGGTCACTGTGTGCAGTCTTACTGGTCAATTCAAGTCATTGACATTTAAGTATATTATCAACATAAAATGTTTTATTGGCATTTTTCTATATTATATTCTATATTATAACTGACAGGTTTTATTTCACTTTATTTCTTTGTAGAACATCCAGGTGTGCAACAGTGCAAGTGTTAAAATTTGCCCTACACACCAAACTCCAAAGAGCTGGAGTACAGAGTCCAATTAATGTTATTAAGTAACAGAGTGAATACTTGTGAATACTGTGTATACTTGTGACAGAGAAGACCATGGCAAGCAGAAAATCACAACTGTCTATGCCTAGAAATTTTTTTACTGATCTAGCTAGTAAAACATGATATAACATGACTGAGTCATCATTGTGTCAGGGTAGCTTAGAAAAAGTCTGGGACCTATGCACAGATAACGTTCTTCAGACATGAGTATAGTAGAAAATCAGATCCCCTGTCATAACTGGTGAGATGTTGAGAGGCCAGAAGTGTGCTCTGTGATTGTATTGCTTGCTTTCTCTAGAGCAGTGTCTATGTGTAATAAATCTCTCAGAGACTACCATTTTCTTCTCCATTCCTCCCTAGCCCCTTTTCTAGTTATCTCTTTGTGTTTTTCTGATTGGCCTTTATTGATGAACTGCACAGCTGCTTTGTGATCAGCTCTTCTGCTGGGTGGAGCTCTCACAAGTGGGGAGTCCAGATATGGAAAATGGCGGCCCTCATGGTGTGGGGACTCTTCTGGCTTCTTGCGAGGCTCTGCTTGGGTGGCGGGCCAGAGCTAGAACCCGCCTTCCCTCCCAAGCTCCTCGTGATCAGCTGGGCATAGGGAGAGCCAGTAGCAGCTCTGCCCTGTGCATGTGAGTCTCTGGATCAGTGCACCTGGGCTGGGCTTGAAAAAGACTGCTGCAGGGTGGGTCTGTGATGAGCTGGGCTGAGAGCAACTCTTCTGCTGGGTGGAGCTCTGACAAGAGGGAGTCCAGCTGTCAAAACGGCGGTCCTCATGGTGTGGGGGTCCTCTAGCTTCTTGGGAGGCTCTACTGGGCTGGCAGGCCAGGGCTAGAACCCACCTACCCTCCCTACTTTGTGGTCACATCAGATAATTGTGAGGGTAGCGTCTGGATTTGATAACACTGAAGAGACATATCTTGTAGAATTTAGCATTTTTCTATGGAGTCTGTCAATAACTTTTTAGTGCCAAATATAATTGAATTGTAGGCTATCAGGTAAATATGTGTCAAAAGAATTGGGGAAATTTTGGTGTAAGAGTAACTCCTGACCCAATATTTTCCAATTATCATATAGTAAAACACATAGCTTAAATACTTAGTTTTATATATATATGTATATATATAGTTTTAATATATGCCTTATATGTGATACATATCTTAATTGTTTCACGACAATACCTTAATACATATCATATCTACACAGAAGTGAAAATATGCCACAGAGGGAGGGTATCATTGAGGTAACTATGTGATCTATCTTGTTCTCTTAGAACTGTTCTTTTAGAAGATCAACTGACACAAGGAAATGTTTTGGCACAGGACAGCAGCATTCTAGAACTTAGTCCCTCATTTATCATATTCTCCCTTTTGTTTTTTAATATTTATTGAGTCCTCATGGGGTCTTCAGATATGCAAGTTCTGCATCTATTTTGTTGTTAAAAATATAAAATAAAGTGAACAAGAAAGTCTTACTGAATTATATAGGAGGATAAGTTTTAAACTCAGGAAAAAATAAGTTTGTATTCAGAACATGAAGTGGTTAATTGTAATTTTCTTTTTTTTAAGGTTCTATCACAGAAATAGAAGTCAGTGAAAGAATCTGGTGACCTATACATAGGTCAAAGTTAAAAAGGCCTCTGATGCATGGGAATCAGAATGGATCCCCAGGAGAGCTCTTAGCAGATACCCGGGAGCAGAGCCATCCATTTCTCCTGCTGCTGACTTTACATGCACACATCTTTCTGCTAACTCTTTCCCAAAATATAGTGCCATAGATTCTCTGTCTATGGTAAAATGAGAACAAAGCAAACCCCAACCTGTAGAGCCACAACTTACTGCATGTCCTCTCACTTCTGAAAGAGCTGTTCAAAGTGAGGATGAGCATCAGAGATAGCACATGAGTTTATGGGTTTGCATTGATATGACTGACCATTATTTGATCCATAGCACTAGTAAAAGCCTCCCTGAATATAGCTCAATAAAGACAAATAATAGTGAGAACCATAATTAAAATTTGCTTTAAAGCTTCATTTTCACCCTTTAAGCAACTTTCCTTAAATGATTTAATAAGGTTTCCAGGTATTTTGATATAGATATAATGAGACAGAAACTATGTGTTCCTGAGGCCCCATTCACTCTCAATGGAACAAACATCTCTGAATGCAGCAGTTATGTGTACCTAGGTCGAGAAATCAACATGATGAACGACCTAAAACCTGAGCTGCCCAGAAGGAAGAGAGCGGCATGGAATGCCTTCAAAGGCATTGAAGAAATAGCTAAAAGGACAAAGAACCTCCGGCTCTGGGCACATCTCTTTGACTCCACTGTTCTCCCTGCATTAACATATGCCTCAGAGACCTGGGCCCTACAAAAGCAGGATGAGAATGCTATTCGGTCTCCCAGAGAGGAATGGAAAGAGCTATGCTTGGAATATCACGCCTCACTCAAGTGAGAGAAGGAATCCGGAGTTCTGACCTTCGTTCCTATTCCAGAATCAGGGATGCTGTCTCGTTTGCCAAGGCATCGAAAATCAGATGGGCTGGACATGTAATGCGATTTGGAGACAACCGCTGGACTAGAGCCATTACTGACTGGATCCCACGGGATGTCAAAAGATCACGTGGCCGCCCACCTACAAGATGGTCAGACTTCCTTGTAAAGACCCTGAAGGAACGGTTTGAGGCTCTTCATATTCCTGAATCAACCAGATGCCATTGGGCTACATTGGCACGTGTTAGGGTCCAATGGAAATGTTACTGGTGCCCTCTCGAGCAAATTGATGAATAACGGGATTCAAGTGATCAAGTGATAATGAGACACTATGAATATATAGAATTATGACTGTGAAGACAGTTCTTTCTCCCTTCTCAATACAAAATGAATGTTTCTGAATGTCGTGAAATTATTCTCCTCACCAGAGATGCCAACTCCTAACCTTCCGTGGACAAGTGGTCTGAAGTGGGTTCCAAACATAGTGTAGAGTTTTTCTAGAGTCATGGAAGGGCCAGGTGATACCTCATACTGAATTTCAAGTGATAATGTCCACACATTTTGGGGAGCCACTGGGGTCCCCAACAGTATCAGGACAGAAGTTCTCTTCTACCTCCAAGGCTGCCAAGGGAACAGATGAAAGCTCATGAGTCCGGTGCAGTTCCAAAAAAGGCTTTTAATAGTACAAAAGCTCTACCACTGCGATCCAATATAATTAAAGAACTCTAGCTCTGGTCAGAACTTAGACCATACATGAGGGTCCAAGTCTCCCACCAAAGAGAGGATCCTACCAAAAAGGAGACCTACCTAAAAAAAGAGGTGAGTCCCTCAAATCAGACCCCTAATATATACTAAAGTAATCCTAACTGTTGACAGGGAGGGTCCTGTCAATAAAGAACCCTAAACAGCTTCTAAATAGTAGAAGAGTATAGAAGGGTGGTGCCACATCTTATTACAGGTATAAACAAAGGATTATGCCAAGGACTGATCCCTTCTTCTGAGATTATCTCTTATGCAAAATACTCTAGAAAAAGATGAGGGGGCTGGTATAAAGTAATACATCTTAATTTAATGGGCTTCATGTAATCTAGATGATTCCCACAGGTCCTTCTTATTTATTATCTGCACCAGGGTGATTATGAGTATCTTGATCTCTGAATAATGAAAGGATCACACTGGCCTGTGTGAGGTCAAACTAGTATGATCCTTCCTATAATCTTAAACAATAGTCTTAATGAAGCCATGGTGGTAGTCTTCTGGTAAATTCACTGTCCCACACTGGGTGCAGTGTGTATAACGAGGAGCTGTGCCCAATCTAGATAACATAGAAGTCTTAGTAGATAATTATAAGTCAGAAGATACTCATTCAAAGTCAAGGTGACTTTTGTAACTGCCACACCCTCCATCAGTGTTTGTATAGGGAGAGATCTCATTAGTATGAACCTTGGCTTAAGAACATGTAAATAGATTAAGCTGTGAGTGGATACAACAGCAAAGCTCCCAAGCTAGCAAAGTCTGCCATCCTAAAAACATGGCTAAAGCTGACAGTTGAGTTGACCAGTATAAGACAGATGAAGCACCTATATCTTCTCAGGGATATTGGGAAACAGGGATCACTGGGAAAGACACAATGGGAAAGAGAAAACATGATTGTATTGGAGCACCAGGTAAGGAGTCTTCAGAAAAAAAACTTTCTAGTACAAAGGATATGTGATGTGAAATGAAGAATTTGTTTGCTGAGGTTCTCAGTCTTGGGAATTACTTTTTTGTCCCATTGGTCTACACTTATAAAGTGTGTGTTTAAATATAACTTTATTACAATGTGAAGACAGGAGTGCAAAAGCATTAAACTCAAAAAATAATTCTATCCAGTTTAATTTATTGTGTAATTTATTGAAATGAATTTCTTAATCCAATGTGGAGCCAGTTTCTCTGGAGTAGCACACCTTCACAACAAAACCGCATACTCAGTTCACTATCAATGTTCCTTTGGACAGAGCACAGATCATCTTTGCCAATCTCTGAATTCCAAGTGAGTTTCTGAGTTTCATACTTAATTTCAGTTAAAACTATTATTCTTATACTTGATCTCTACTTTTTTCCATTTACTGCCTTTCTGGCCCTGCCTTGTAGTTCTCTGGGACAGTGAGAGCAGTGTCTGCCTTCTTCATGAAAGGGTAAATGAAGTTTGTCATGTAAAATGTCTTCCTTACTCATTTCTTAGCTGACTGTAAAGGTCACATACCTTAAAATCAGGCCTATGTCTATCATAAATGAATGTTGAGTCAAATGAACATGGGTTAAATAATTAAATGTTCAGCACAAGTAAATATTTTTGTTTGATTTTGGACCACACCTGGACACCTGATAATATCATGGGTTATTCTTGGGTCCATATTAGGAATCACTTCTGGCCGTGCTCAGGGAACCACATGGGATGCTGGGAATCAAACAAGGGTCAGCTTCTTGAAGAACAAGTATCTTTTCTACTAGTCTATCTCTCAGGCCAACACATGTAAATCTTATTTATGGTTTACATTTTTCAATTGAAGGATGTTCCCTAATTTTCCCTGTTTGCAAAATAGAAGTCTTGAGAAATTACCACTGTTGCTAAAAAAGCAAAACCTAAACAAATTAAGTATTATGCATTATAAAAGTTATACTATAAGACCACATCACTTATAAGTCTTCATTGGTAGAATATAATTTTCAGAATGATCTCAGTGTTAATAACTCAATTGCTTAGTCTCTCTATTTTTAAAGATTTCTTTATCAATATGAGAATTTATGATTATAACTTGTAAACATGTAGTATTACTGTGCCAAATTCCCATTAAAACATATAAATGTACAAACTCATGAATAAAAGATATAGCCTGAGTTTTTAGTCATTTAATTCTCAAACATAATGAGACCTTGAGATAAAAGAGTTTCATAATTTGGGCTATTTTACTTTATTTTTCTAGCCACAAGTTTTCTAGAAGTAGTGAAAAGACAAGTTTTATTTTCTTCCATTCTACTTTTCTAAAGTAAGTTGCCTAGATTCCAAGGAGTATGCTTATCTTTCTAATCATGCAGAAACTCTTAGAAAAGGGTGTCTGTGAAGCCAACCCATTGTTTTGCTTTTGCAAGTCCTCAATAAAAATGAGACATTATTCATAATACTTTTACTAAGGCAGCAGCAATGCCCATAGCAACTTGTTTGCCCAAAACTCTTGTTTAATAGAAATGTAGAATGAAATTGGGAGATGTGGGGGTGGAAGTGAGGAATAAAGAGAGCTCAAATATGAGAATGTGAAGACAACTTCAAAATTACAAGAGTCCATGGGAGCTGCACATTGGCTAAGTAGGACAAAGGCCACATAGTGAGCTTTTGATACTCTTGAAGTGCATTGAGAGTTCTTTATATTTGAAGCAAAAATGGAAAAGTTTATTTTTTTCCTGGTAATGATTAGTGAAAGCCATTAAACAAGGAGCTACTTCGGATTACAATGTGCTATGCCTAAATTCTCACAGAAGCTTTCTTTCATCTAAGGATTGCTCAGTGTAGTGATTTCTGGGGCAATCCTGCAAAGTCATGCTGCGATTCCCAGGAACGATGCTCTAAACAGCATCCGTCTCTTGTCATTTTGCTATGCTTATGCTTGCAACAGGAAGATTTTCAAAGCTCGAACTATGCAATATAAAGGAAAAGATAAGGTTATTATTTTTATCTGGGATGTGACCCATATGTCCAATTGTGCTAATAAAGTTATCTTTTCATATATGCATCTATAAAGGCATAAAAATGCCTAAGCACCAAGTTAATGTGGGAAATGAGAATGATCTCTTGATACTTAATTGCAGGAAAAGTGTTCCTGGAAATGAGCCAGGGCATCTTGTGAGCCTAATGGTCTTTGTTAATGCTGTCTCTCTTTTGCAGACACTGAAATGCTATGATCTTATTCATTGCCCCATACCCAAAAACTGCATGCAATTTTCTGCTCTGCCTGGAAAGGATGACTTAGTCATTGTTATGTTTAGGTAAGAGTTAATTTAATCACTCCTAATGCTAATATATAGTAATGCATATGTTAATAATAATGGTACTCTGCTCAGGGAACTTTGGACTATTTAGTGTCAGCCCATTTCACTGGTATGGTTCAGATCCAGGAAGTTTCACCTCTTTACAAAAGTACTTTGCACTCATTAATCCTTACAATGTTCTTAAGTGTGAGGCAGATTATATGCATAGCTACAACAGCAGTTTTAGAAAAAAAATGGAATCCCATCACCTTCTACATGTGTGACTCTGCATAAAAGATCAGGCTACCTCCTGGTAGCCAGAAATTTATTTTAGAAGACAAATGCCTGAAGTCCTCATGTAAGCATACTACACTGATTATTTCAGTGCTCATAAAGCAATTCCCCTACTTACTAAACTTGTAAGCATAACAATAATGCCATCACTCTTTAGCGAGAATTGTAGTATATAGTCATTATTCACTACTTTGACATTGTCCTTTTTATAGTTCTCAGGAAAGCTTTATTCTGTTGAGGTCAATTGAAATGTATGCTTCATTCATTAATTCATTCAATTCTAAATATGTATGTATGTAAGTGTTAAGCAGGCAGGCAGATGGTGTGAGGACAGTAGTTGTCCATTTCTTGGCAATGTATTTGCAGTGAATTCCATAATCAGAACCAACTCAAGTCCATAAAGACCCATTGAAAATCCATCAAAGATTCTGCAGCTCCTCTTTGAAAAAATCTTAGAAATTTAACTCAAGCAATGAGTGGTGGAAAGAAGAATCATTTTTTGCCTGTATTTAATGCTCAGTTCTATGTTGGTATTAGCCCTTTTGACATTTATTCACACATGTTCCCTTCTCTATCTTACCTAACCTCTGACTCCCACACGTTTGTGTTTGTGGTAATTTCCACTTCTGGTAAGATTACCTGATATATTTATGTTATGCAAATAAATGCAGTCATTCTATGTCTCTCTCTTTCCTTCTGACTAATTTCACTCAACATGATCCTGTCCATGTTCATCCATTTTTAAGCAAATTTCATAACTTCATTTTTCCTAACAGCTGCATAGATTCCATTGTGTAGATGTACCACAGTTTCTTTATCCAGTCATCAGTTCTCAGGCATATGGGTTGTTTCCAGGTTCTGGCTATTGTGAATAGTGCTGCTATGAAAATAAAAGTGCGGATTGTGTTTCCGCTGTGTGTTTTGGCTTCCCAGGGTATATTCCAAGGAGTGGTATGGCTGGGTCAAAAGGGATCTCAATTTCTAGTCTTTGGAGGAATGTCCATATTGTTTTCCAGAAAGGTTGTACAAGTTGACATTCCCACCAACAATGTATGAGAGTCCCCTTTTCCCCACATCCATGCCAGCACTTGTTGCTTTACCCTTTTGGATATGGGTCAGTCTCTGTGGTGTGAGGTGATATCTCATTGTTGTTTTGATTTGCTTCTTTCTGATGATTAGTGATGATGAACATTTTTTTCATATGCCTTTTGGCCATTTGAATTTCATGATGGCTTCTAAGTTATGTAGTGCAACCCACAATGTGTAAGAGAAGGAAAAGAGCGAGAGGGAGAGAGAAAAGAGATAAAGAACCTGCCATTTAGGCAGGCTGTGGGAGAGGAGAGGGAATTGGGGACATTGGTGGTGGAAAATGGGCACTGGTGGAGGGTGGGTGCTGGAACACTATGTGACTGAAACCTCCAAACATGAACAACATTGTAATTGTATAGCTCACGGTGGTATAATAAAATGTTTAATGAAAAAAAATTTAAAAAAATATGTATCATTTTAATATAACAAGCTCTACTTCTGGAACTCCAATGATAACCCCTAAATGTATGTATTGCAAACCACAATGTGTAAGAGAATGGGAGAGAGAGACAGAGAGAGATAAAAGAGAGAGAGAGAGAGAGAGAGAGAGAGAGAGAGAGAGGAGGAAAAGTGCCTTCCATAGTGGCAGGATGGGGTAGGGGAGGAAGTCAGGGTACATTGGTGGTGGGAAATGTGAACTGGTGAAGTGATGGGTGCTGGAACACTGTATGACTGAAACATAATCATGAACAGTTCTGTAATTGTTTATCTTACTGTGGTATAATAACATTTGAAAAAAATTAAAAGGAAAAAGAAAACAAGCTGTGCATTCTCCATCTTGTCTCAGAAAAGCCCATTCCTTTTTAAAAAAAATTTATTATACCTCTGTGAGATAGAGATCTGGGAAACCCCATTATCTTGGATTGAATTAGCAGGGCTTGTTTTATTGGTATTTAGTAAAAAATTTTTTGGAAATGCAAAAAAAAAAGTCTGGTTGAAAGACTAGACGTACATGTAGAAATATTATTATTATTATTATTATTATCATCATCATCATTATCATCATCATTATTATGTGATCAGGAAAGATTAGGAGCTGGAAAGTGGGGGGAAAAAGAATCGCTCATTCCTGCTTATTCTGGTTGTGCCTCTGTTTTCTTTACAGGGTTCACCCCATTGTCTAGAGTTACTTCCCTCCCAACCTGAGACTTGTTAAGTGTCTACTTCACAATGTTCTCTTTTCTCCTCTTTTCTCTTCTCTCTCTCTCTTCTCTCAAACTGTGATGTCTCCATTCTGTATAATACTTCCCTCAATTTCCTACATGAAATGTCTTTGCTTCACTGTCTTTTCCTGAAATGCATGTCTGTGAGAATATACAATGAACTTGGAAAACCATATTAGAACTTTAATACCCATGCCTTTTCAAATTTAATTTGGGTTTTTGTGAATTTGGACCTGGGAGAGTGGAGATCTAGCAGGTGGTGGTTATAGCACATTTTTATTTCTTTTCTTTTTATGGCTTCTTGTGTACCCACCTGTAACTTCTGTGTGTGTTTGAAATTTAGTATCAACTGAAATCATGTATCACCATGGCATGGAAGTAAATAAGCAAATTTTATTTTCCAGAGTTCGAGTTGAGGACTTCCTAGAGGAATAAATTAACACACGGTTCTGATTAAAAACTCCTTTACCACGCCTTCCTGGTCAAGAATACTACCTGATTCCAAAGTATTCAGTTAAAATAGGCTCATCTCAAGATATAAAAATTTTACATTTAAGTAACCAGGTTCAGGCAGGGCCCAGAGGCCCAGGAAATGACAAGGCGCTGAGCACTGGGGTATTACCCACATTCATGTGACATGAACAGAGACTGAGGAGAGGACACACAAACTAGAGAGAGGATTCAGGGCCAGGACCTGGCCATCATTTATGGGAAATGGGGAGATTACATGGAATGAAAGGGAAAGTCATTCATGGGACAACATCTGAGTCAGGGCCAGTGACTTCACTCAAGGTAAGAAAGAGGCCTTTACATCTGGGGTCAGACCCAGACTCATCTTCTTTATTTGCAGAATGAACTCTTACTTTTAATCTACTGAATTCCGTATGCAAATATTTCATACAGTTCTCAAAAATCCTTTAACCCAGGAAAATCGCCATGCTAACAATACACAGGGTATCACAAATCACTTTTATGCTAATAATACACAGGGCATCACATTTGGTAACATAAAATATATATATGTATATATTTATATGTGAAATATATACTATATGAAATGAAATATATATGCATATATTTATATGTGAACATTTGAAATTCAAACTTGTTACCTGGGAAATTCACTATCACTATCTTCCCGTTCATCATCTATTTGCTTGAGCGGGCACCAGATGAGAAATTATAATTTAAGGATAATTAAAAATAACATAAAGTAGTTTTGATTAGATAGGTATTTAGCCCTGAAATTGCCAGCGTGTTCTCTGTGTTAGTTATCACAGTGGTGGTAGGGTTGTATCTGTGGATTATAGTTATGCTTGAATTTCAGGATATTTTACAGGATAACAATGAAAGTGAGGATTTTGTTAAATGTTTTGATATTCACATTTTGTGTAAATCTAAACTTTCTGCAAATTCACCCTCTTTTACCTTTTTCCCACTATGTATCTTATTATCAGAGAAAGTAGATGATTTTCCCCAATAATCCACCTAATCAATATCAAAGATTGAATCAAACTGGGAATCTCAAGAATTCCCTTTCCCTTCACTCCTAAGTCATCCAAACTCCAGTCTATCAAACGTTTGGAAATTCTATGGAAACATTAAAACCATGGACCAATGTGCTGGTCCTCTTCTGCATCATTATCATTTATCTGGACACTATTCACTTGAAGAGTGAAGAATGAGAAATTCCTATGTTGCGATCAGAAGTTCCCTTGGTGACTTGAGTGATGTGGGGGGGGAGAGAAGTAATGGCCCTGATAAAAAATCTACTCTGTCTTCCCACCTCTACCATCTGAGGTAGAGCCTGAGAGATTAAGGATTGATGAGGTCTGTTATGCCCCCATGCATGCCACTGATGCTCATACTCATGATCTTTCCAGCCTCATGAGGCAATCATCAAACTGCACCTTAAATCTACTTATTCTGCAGGACATGGAAGGTGACCCCTGCCACACAATTTCTCTGGGAGCCAATGACTCAGATTGGAACCCAGCATTGCTCTCTGCAGAAAAGAAAAATCAGTTCTGATTTTACCCAGGCTGCTAGGATTTGTAACCTTTTCCTCAAAGAAAATAATTTCAGGACACTGTGAAGTTGGAGTAGACAAAATGGAAACTGAGACCAAAAGACCATGGGTTGATGAGACAGCAACATTCCTGGAATCAGAGATCACCTTGCCCCCCAGCACAGAAGACAGGAATCATGGCCTACTTGGCACCAGGAAGCTTCCTGGCCACATTCTATGCTTCTCCATTCTCCACAGTGGCCTTCGCCATAGATAAAACAGGGGCCAGACAAAGCACGGCTCCACTAGTTTAAACCCTTCACCCTCCCAACGTTCCCTCCTCCCCATTCCACTAAAGTTTAAGAATCCCAATCAGTCTCTTCGAGGTGCAGCTCTACCCTAGATTCACCAGAGGCCAATGGTGTCTGCCCAAGAGCACACCCCCAATCAATTTCTTCTATTATTTCAATTTTGGTTGAAGTTCATCAGAACTCCACCAGCCACCCACAGCCGGATCACGACACCCCCTGGGCGTTTCTTCCTCATCCGGCCCAGGTATCTGGTCAGACTCTCAGACTGGGGCAGGCGGTTCCTTGCTCTCCTGTGCCCAGCCGTTTGAGGCGTCGGAGGCAGTGGGTTCCAGCCTTGGCCCCCCCCGGCGAACCTCACAACAAGCCAGACGACCCCCCACCCACTCCAGGGCCCGCCATTTTCCCATTGGACTTCCCTCTCACGAACTCCACCCAGCTGACTAGCCCATCACAGCCGCGGTTCATCATAAAGGCTTTATTTGGAGGTGTTTATAGAGTTGCCTCCGCGGCAAGCCTAGCAGCTGCTCGTGTTGTATTTGATTGCAAATGCCGTAACAATTATTTAGATCATTCTCTGACCTAATATAATGGTTTGAGGCTCTTTATGTTCCTGTCCCAAGCCGATGCCCTTGGCTCTCAGCATGTGACGACATATTGAATATTACTGGTGCCGCTCTGCAAATAGATGATTCGGAAGATCGTGATTGTGGTCTGATTTCAATTTTTTTTTTTTCTGTCTCTCCATCTGTGCCAGCAGTGGGCAATGATCTATCAGAGATAATAGTCATGTATATAGTTTTTTTTGGGGGAGGCAAGCAGAGGGAAATAAGGAGTGTGTAGAAAGTATAACACTTTTATTGGGTAAATAAAGGAAGGAAAGGAGAAAGGTTAGGTAAGATACGTGTTCACAAGAGAACATGGGCTTATGCTGAGTAGAGAGAGACAGTACGCATCTGACATTAAAACTTTTCAATATTATTAAAGTGCTTTGCCTGACTTCATCATAATACACAAAATTGTCAAGACACAGAGAAGGAGTGGGACACAACTTTCATCATGATAAGCCCACATGGGTCTTGGAACTTTGACTCTTTCTACAAGTGATTCAAAAACTGAGGTTGTATTTATACTCTAAAGCTACACTACCGCACAGCAAGCCTGGCAAGCTGCTCCTGTAGTATTTGATATGCCAAATACCAGTAACATTTATATTCGGTCATTCCAGTGACCTAATATAATGGTTTGAGACTCTTTATGTTCCTGGAGCAAGCGGATGCCTTTGGGTTCTCCTAGCATGAGAAAGGACTTATGGAGTTATTACTGGTGCCCGCTCTAGCAAATAGATGATTAATGGGAAGATAGTGATAGTGATAGTGAAAGCTACACTCCAAGGTTCCAATAAAGATCATGCCAGATTTACTACATTTACTTATGTTTAAAACAAGATATAGTTTACAGACTTCCATCAATAAGGCTTAAGTTTACTCACAGCTGTACATGACACAGGAACAAATTACCTTTTTACATAGCCCAGGGGCAGGACAAGCTTTTCCATAACAGATCCTAGGTTGTAAATCTCAGGATCTGTTAGAGATTCACCTAAGATTGTTTAGGGATTTACACAGGCGACATAGATAACTGCTTTTAAATTTTAGGGTCTGACTCTTACAAACTTTTAAACTTTCCTTAGTCCAACAGTACACAGATGATATTTTCTTAAGCTATATAGTGTAAGAGTAGATTAAAAAAAACCCTTAAAACCAATATATAACAAAAGTACACATCTCAAGAGGGGAGATATAGTCTGGCGTGTTTATGGACAACTTGTGCTCAACCAGTAAGAGCCTTGAAAACACATGTGCAGGCACCATATGTGATCTCTTCGTCTACCAAATTAGTCTATAAACACTCTTCCCAAACTGCTCCTTTGGGAAAAGTGGTCACAGACTCGACACTTTTAGTCTATGAAAAGTGGAAGCAACTTATGGTCTTTTGATAAGTGAAGCCTTCCCTCCCAGAGGTTCCACCAGCTCTCTTTTCAGAACCCCCTTGCAATTGAACTGGAACTGTGCATCTCAATGGCTGAAAATATCCTCTTTAGGCTATTTCAGGTTTAGGATACTGTTTTCCTCAATACATGTTACGGCATGCCTATATCTTCCTGCATGAAATAAATGTTTAAATAAAGGATTTTCGACAAGAAATGGAAATATAAAAAGCAATTAATTTTCTATTACCAAAAAAAAAAACCAGCCCACTAAGGTACACATAGTATTTTCAGGTGAGTCTGAAACAAGTTTTAATATTGAGAAAAAACTTTTGCATATAATCTAAAGAGAGAGGTTAAACCCGATGATCATTGAGACTGAGTTATGAAAGTATAAATTACTTAATCATTTCAAAATTTAATATATTGAATGAGTACATAGGCAGGATTACAATTAAGAATTTAATTTTAAATGATAAAACAAAATAGCAGTGTTGTAATCTTAGCTGCAATTTAGAGAAATAGAAAAGTGAATTTAGTAGCCATAAGAAAGAGAAGAGGACAATGGGCATGTCATATTGGAATTAATCATTTCTTCTCTAATTTATTAGAACTTCTTCCTGCAAGGAGATGAAATTTCAAGACCTATTTGAGTGATGAAGAAAAAGAAATTTGTCAGGTAAAATCAGAAGTTTTGTGAAAGAAAGCAATTTTCCCAAGGTCACCTAACTAGCCAGTGTCAAAGTAGAGAATTAAACACACTGCAAAGAAATGAATGTTCCTATAGTGAGTCTCTTATAAGAGTAGTACCTTCAAGCTGATATCAAGAATTTTCTCCAGGAGGTAGACAAGAATTACAGTGACCTTCATGAAATTACAGACTGTTACACAGAGTAAAGGGACTCGAAGTTTTTGACTGAGAAACTGGGTACCAAGGGTAGGTTTAAAATTTTATCCTGAATTAGCCATGAGAATGATTTCTAAATTTCTGTTGAACCAGAGAAATACAAAACAAAATAAAAAACAATGTAAAGTTAAAAATGCTTAACTGAACATCTGGGCATGTAATACTTATTTTACCAATAAAATAATAGCAATAAATAAATGCAAAATTCAGGTATGTTCTGCTAATAATCTTTCCCATGTCTGACTTGGACTAGAGAGAAAAATGTTGACTACAAATCTAGATTTTTATGATTTGATTTCTATACTTTCCAGTTCCAGCAGTTATCTTAGTTTTTTTTCAAAGAAAGAATTCTTATCTTAAATTATACATGTCCATTCTCAGTTCCCCAATGGAAAAATACCCATAAATATGCATTCAATAAATGCATGAACTTTAGTTTACTATTAGCACTCTAATATCTAGAATGGATTAGGCACATAGGTATATTTCAATAAATGTTTGTTAAAAAATATGATGCAGGAATGTCCTGTCGGGTCAGAGGCACAAGAGATGAGACACCAGGAACACGACATATATCCATTAATATTTTTAATGATCACCAGCCGGAGGGGCAGCAGCTCTCATCTTGGCAGCTGACTAACTGTAGCTAACTGACTTTAACTTACTGACCTGAGCTCACTGACCTGAGCTCACTCACTCTGAGCTGACTGACCTGAGCTCACTTACTTGAGCTGACTGACCACCTCTACAAAGACCCCAACTCTCTTATCGCATAGTCTCAAAGGGCAATACAGCTCATGGTTTACATTACAAAGACATTTCACATTCTTTGCATATGACTTAGGAATAATAGGAAGGAGACAACCAGGAACCAAAAACCTGCAGAGGGTGCTATCTAGGTAAGATGAGATGAACAAAAGACCGCATTACAGTTGCTAATGCAGCCTTCTGGACTAGCCCATGATGGCAAGACATGTCAGACAGAAGAACAAGAAAAACCTGTTTTCTGCCTAACTTTAAACATCACCCATTAGACTCCATCTTGGGCTAGTTGTAGCCAACAAGGAGATGTGCAGAGAAATGACCTAGGATAGCCTTGTCTGTGTACCTGCAGCTTGATTAACAGTCTCACTAGGGAATTCTACATACTAACTCTATTGGGAGACAGTCTGCCAGAAGTCCCTGTGTACCTGTTAACAGGCAGTATCCATCAGACCTTCCTTCACATATCCTTAGATCTACCTTCTGCCAACACAAATAAATATCAAAATTTTATGTATGTTATAATCACAAATGGTATAAGTTTAATATATAAGATTCAATATGAAGAATTCAAGTGGTGACTTTTTTAAACTGGCGGCTTTACTTAACATGCTTTAGGTTTATGGGTAATACATTGCGAGTCACTGATAAAAGTTATTTAAAGCATTTTAGCTTTAAAACTATACATCTTAGGCAACAGAGATAATACTGCTGGCAGAGCACTTGCCTTGCATGCAACCAATACAAATTTGATATCTGGCACCTTATAGGATCGCCTAAGTACCCTATGAGTGATTCCTGAGTACAGAGCCAGGTGTAAGCCCTGAATATAGCAGGTGTGGTCCTAAATGCAAAATAAATACATGAAATTATAAATATTATTTTGGTATTAAAAATGTTCACAAGTTCCGCTGACAGTTGTTTTAAGTATGACAGGAACCAACACTCTCCCTTGTGCTAATCTGCTTCATGATTTTGCCTGCTCTACCCCAGGTGGGTTTGGACTCCCCCTTGGCCCATACACACCCCAAACCTTGGAGCCAGCACACAAGGGGATACGACTCTTGCAGGTTACACCCCAAAACTCAAAGTCACACAGACGCTAGTGTATCTGCTTGAAGTAGTTTTTATATTCTATATAGAAGTACTGGAGTATATTATCCATAATACTCCCCACTTCCTACAAAACTCAGTGAACATTATTGACAATCACCACTGCACTGCCCAGCCACATAAGAACACTCAAGTTGCAACCTGTACCTACCATAATGGTAAAGCAACACGGAATTCTGTTGAGTTCAGTGAGTGAAGCCACTTGCCAAGATGAGCCAAACAATAATGATAAGCTGTATAATCTCTCAGATAAGAAATTTAGAAGGGATCTGTTAAGGATACATACAGAGCTCAAGGAAGCAATGGAACACAGAGCCAATAAAATGCAAGAGGTCATGAAAGCAGAAGTAAGAAAACGAAAATGAAAATGCAAACAGAAATAATAGACTTTAAAAATGAGATGGGGGAAATGAAAAACTCATTGAAAGCCTTCCCAGCAGAGTTACTGGGACAGAATCAGTGAGCTCCAAGATGAGGTGCAGAGACTTTCTTGGCCACAGCAGAAGATGGAAAAAAAAAGACTCATAGTAAACGAACAGACAAGAGATAATTGAGATAAAGTCAAAAGGAATAACATAAGGTTCATTGGAGTCCCAGAGGGACAAGAAGAAAACCCTGACAAAGAAGCAACTATCAAAGCAATCATTGCTGAGAAGTTCCCAGAACTAAAGAGCTCTTGCTACCAGATTCAGGAGGCTCTAAGGGTACCATCTAAGAAATCCAAATAAGAATACCCCAAGATATATCCTAATAAAAATGACAAGAGCCATAGATAGAGTACTGAAAGCAGCTAGATCAAAGAAGGAAATCAAATACAAAGGAAAATCCCTAAGATTTAAAGCAGATTTTTCAGATCTGAGCCTGAAACACTCTGAGCCTGAAGACAATGGTGGGATTTCATGAAAAGACTCAATGAAATGAAGGCCTCATCAAAAATTCTTTATGCAGCCAGACTCACATTCAGATTTGAAAGAAAGATACACAATTCCATAGATAAGCAACAGCCTCAAGAACTTCATAGACTCAAAACCAATTTTAAAAGGTCTGAAGGAGCCACTGTAAGATAAGACAAACCCTAAAAGTGCAACAAAATTATTCAAAAAGATGGCACAAAATCGTATAATAATAATCTTTCTCAATTTCAATGGCCTAAATTCACCAAATAAGAGAGACAGAGTGGCAAAATGGATTAAAACACTGAATCTGGGGCCGGAGTCATAGTCCAGCAGGTAGGGCATTTGCCTCGCATGTTGCTGGCCGGGCCGGCCCGTGTTCCACCCCCAGCATCCCATATGGCCCCCGAGCACTGCCAGGAGTAATTCCTGAGTGCAGAGCCAGGAGAAACCCCTGAGCATTGCAGGGTGTGACCCAGAAAGCAAAAAAAATAAAAAAAAACTGAATCCAACATTCTGTTGCCTACAAGAAACACATCTGAATAATCAGAGCAAACACAGACTCAAAAGTCGAAGGCTGCAAAACAATTCTCCATGCAAACAGCAACTCCAAAAGGCTGGTGTGTCCATACTAGTATCTGAAAACATAGACTTCAGGCTAAAAAAGGTTGAAAGGGATGTGAAGACCTTTTTTATTTTTATGTTTTTGACTTTTTTTGGGTCCCACCAGCAATGCTCAGGTGTTACTTTCTGGATCTACATTCAGGAATTACTCCTGGCATTGCTTGGGGGACCATAAAGGATGCCAGGAATCTAACCTGGGTCGGCCGTATGCAAGGCAAATGCCCTACCACTGTGCTATAGCTCTGACCCCTGAAGTCCATTTCTTAATAATTAAAGGATTTGTACATCAGGAAGAAATTACACTACTAAACATATATGCAACCAACAAGGGGCCAGAAAATACTTAAAAGAACTGTTAGTAAATTTAAAAAGACACTGACAGTAACACAATAGTAATTGGAGACTTCACTCACCAAGGAAATACTGATCCTGAAGGAAGAAATGGAAGAAAGAGGACTGGTAGATGTATACAGGGCTTTTCATTCCAAAGAAGCTTTCCTTGTTAAATTATTTATTTGAAGTAAATATCTCCATGTCTTGCATATAATGATCTTGTTGTTATAATGGTAAAAAATTTTAGTGGCTTTTCCTTCAAAGTTTAAGAGAAAAATGAATACCATTGAACTTTTTTTTGTTTGCTTTTGGGTCATATCTGGAAAAGCTCAGCAATCACTCCTGACTCTGCAATAGGAATTACTCTTGGCAGTGCTTGGTGGAACATATAAGATGCCAGGTATGGAACCCGAGGAAGCTGTGTGCAAGGCAAATGTTTTACTCACTGTTCTATATCTACCTCCCCAATGCATTTAAATATCTTTTTATATTTTGAGATTTATTTATATATTTTCTTTTTAAGCTTTAAATTGTTTTTGAGCCCAATTGGCAGTGCTCAGAACTTACTCCCGGTTCTGTGCTTAGATATTATTTCTGACAGTTCTTAAGAGTGTTGCTGGGGATTAAACCCAGGTAAACTGTTTGTAAAATAAGTATCTTATTTCCTAAACTATTTCTGTAGCCCCTTAGTTTTATTTTTAAATTAATATGTTGAAATTTTGGACAAAGAACTTTAAAATAATTGACTAGATTCTCCTTAATAAATTGAAGCTTCACTTGGACATTACTACAACTATACAAAAATACTTTGGTGTCTGGTATAAGAGAAATGTATCTGCTTTTTCTAATTTGCATGACTAATTTTTAACACTAGTATTTGAGTAGTTCTCCTTTACCTATTAGATTTACATGATCCTGATGAGCAAAATATAAATATATATATAAATATATGTTTATAAATAATATTTATAAATATATATTTATATATAAATATATAATTATAGTTATATATATGTATAAATATATATTTATATATTTATAGAACTCTATTTGGTCCTGATATTTGGCATTTTCTTCTATTATTCTATCACTTGTATCACTTGTCTTCCCATTGTTTTTCAATTTGCTCGAGCAGGCACCAGTAACATCTCCATACGCCCTGTCACATGCCAGTGTAGCCCAAGGTCAACTGCTTGCTCCAGGAACGTGAAGAGCCTCAAACAATTCCTTCAGGTAATGGGAATGAGGTCTATAATTGTTACAGGATTTTGGCACATCAAATATGACACGGGTAGCTTTCCAGGCTCTGCCGTGTGGGTGAGATACTCTTGTAGTAGCCTCTCATCCTGTGCATGTATTGATAAACCAATGGGGAAAGATCAGCTTTTCAGAGCTATGGGTGGAGCTCTGACAAGCTGTGGAATCCGAATGTTGAAAATCGCGGCCTTCATGGTGTGGGGATTCCTCTGGCTTCTTGCGAGGCTCTGCTAGGGATGGCTGGCCAGGGAGAGAACCTGCCTTCCTTCCTGGGTGCCTCATGATCAGCTGGGCACAGGGAGAACTGGTAGCAGCACTACCCTGTGTCTCTGAGTCTCTGCATCAGGCATACTTGGGCTTGAAATAGATGGCTGTAGGGTGGGACTCTGACTAGCAGGGCTGGGATCAGCTCTTCTGCTTCATGGAGCTTTGACAAGCTGTGGAGTCCATATGTTGAAAATGGCGGCCCTTATGGTGTGAGGGTTCCGCTGGCTTCTTGAGAGGCTCTGCTGGCATGGTGGGCCAGGGCTAGAACCCGCCTTCCCTTCTGGGGACTTCATATCGCCTGGGCAGAGGAGCTGGTAGTACTCTACCCCATGTACCTGAGTCTCTTCTTCTATAATTAATTGACTTAATTGCTATGCAGTTACTTTATTTTATTTTAAATGTATTTTCTCTTATATATCAAGATTTATAATTCTATTAATGGTAGTATTTCATTCTTAATTCATTCCAACACCACACCGTCCATCAGTGTCTATATACATCAACTATTGGTGCAATATACCCCCATACATCCTATCTTATCCAGCCCTCTTTCCTTCACCATTTCAGGCTTCTACTAAAGACTAGTTTCCAGTTTCTGTTGCATTGGGGCATTTGTTCTTTTCTTACTATATACATTTGTTTAAATGCTATACATAAGATGAACTCCTGTCAGTGACTTCAATAATCTGGATTGTTGGTTTCTATTAAACCATACATGATAAACTGTATGGTATAACATACAATAAACTGTATGGTATAACATACTCAACTTCTTCAGAAAGGGTGTATTTAACATTTAGAATTGGTTAAAATCCTTACAGTGACTGGTTTTAGGAAATGTTTGGGAGCATTCCTTCTGACTGATTCTGTTGTATCTTCAGCATACTTCTCTTCATTTACACAGAACAAGTCACATAATCTATGGTAATCAATATAAAATTTAAAATTTTCTGGACATTAATGAAAAGTAAAGAATCACTTGTTAGTTGTCACTTGTCTTCCCGGTGTTCATTGATTTGCTCAAGTGGGGACCAGTAACATCTCCATTTGTTAGGAATGAGGTCCATTATTGTTACCATTTTTGTCAAATTGAATACCATGGGTAGCTACCATGGGTAGCTTGCCAGGCTCTGTCATGACTCTGGATTCATCTTAGGTGGCCCAGTCTTTTTCTATCACAGACTATCAACCATTCAGGCCCTACAGGGCCCCTGAGTTTAGACTGGTCTCTGTGTGCCACCTGCTGATGCAGCCGGGTCCCCCCAACCACACCTGCAACACCTCCAGGTACAGGAACAAAAAAGTAAGAATAAGTGATTAAATTATTATACCAAAGTATCAAAGTCCTTCTAGTCTTTGTTTTTTTCTTGTGTGTGTGTTTGAGGGGGTCACACCCAGTAGTGCTCAGGGTTCTACTGGTTTTGAGCTCAGGAATTACTCCTGGAGGTGTTTGGGAGACCATATTAAATGCCAGGAATTGAATCAGGTTTGCTTTATGTAACGCAAAGCACTTTCCCCCACCGCTTTATAGCCCCAGCCCATTTCTAATCTTTTCTAAACTTGCAAATATTGTCCTATGGAGACAATAATACACATAGTCACATCCATGTGGCAACCTGTTGGATTCTTTTCATACATTTCTCACTGTTTCTTCTCATGTCTCTCTCTCTCATTTTTGGGACACTCCCAGTAATGCTCAGGATTACTACTAACTCTGCACTTGGGCATCATCCCTGGGTTACTTTGAGGACCATATAGAATGCTGGGAACAAATGCTATTTTGTTGCAGGCAAGGCAAACGCCCTACTCACTGTACTATCTCTCCCGTCTTCACCTACAGTGTCTTTAGTGATATTTATTTTAAAAAAGTTCAGTACAACTTTTTCAACCATTTCCAGTTCTACAGTACTCTTCTAGTGTTCTATATTTATTTTTTCATTTTAAAATTGATTCTCCCAAAGTAAATGACTAAAATATTTCAGTTTGGACGATAGTTCAATAACACAATCTTAAAGTACAAATATCTAAACAACTGCAACATTCACACATTTAAAAAATATTTATGATTTGTAGTTTTAAATGTGGTGTAACAGAAGAGAGAAAATAGCATGTATGAGAAGTTAAAAGATTATGGTATTTAAGACAAGTGGAATTGGATTGATCCCTTGAAACAAACACCTTAGTTTTTCTGAAGCTGTTTTCTCTTTTGAAAAATGGAGCTAAAATATTGCTCAGTGCACCCTGCTATCTTTATTTCGGGAGTGAAGGAAATGGTGCAAGATAATCAAATTAATCTAAATGTTTACTTAAATCTCACTGGCTGAAAAACATCTGTTCAAACAGGGTAATATAATAGCTGAGAACAGATAGTAAAAGATTCTGGGACACACTCAATAGGCGACTTTCTCTTTGACCCACTTGCACAAGAATCTGGTTACCCCTCTCACTTCACTTGTCTCTCTTCACTTTTTTTTTTTTTATTTGTGTAGCAGCACCCATGTCTTCCTTTTGATCATTGATTTGCTTGAGTGGGCACCAGTAACATCTCCATAAGTCCCGTCACATGCTAGTGTAGCCCAAGGGCATCTACTCACTCCAGGAACATAGAGAGCCTCAAACCATTCCATCAAGTCATGGGAATGAGATCTATAATTGTTACTGGTATTTGGCATATGACATGGGTAGCTTGCCAGACTCTGCCGTGCAGGTGGGCTACTCTTGTAGTCATCTCTCATCTCATGTATTTATTGATGAATGGTGTGGCTGCTTTGTGATCAGCTCTTCTGCTGGATGGAGCTTTCACAAGTGGGGAGTCTGGATATTGAAAATGGCGGCCCTCAAAATGTGGAGACTCCTCTGGCTTCTTGCAAGACTCTGCTGGGGTGGCGGGCCAGGGCTAGAATCCGACTTCCCTCCTGGGCACCTCGTGATCAGCTGGGCACAGGGAGAGCTGGTAGCAGCTCTTCCCCGTGTATGTGAGTCTCTCACATATGCTTACCCCCTCACTTATGCTTAAGTAAATAAACAGCAAGATAGTGGAGGTTCCTTATCCATGAGGATGTGGCTGTAGAACTTAGAATTGCCTAAGGGACTGGGCTGTGGCCCTTCAGTGTCCCTGTAACAGATTTCATAACTGCAAACCACTAGAAGTGGATAAAAGTCACAGGGTTCCAACAACAGACCAACCTCATTCAAGAAGTGATTCAAAAATCTTGGCTGAGTAGGCATAGAGACATCATACAGGAAAGCATATAGATGGTACAGGGACCAGATCAGGGTGTGTATAATCTGCATTAGGCATAGAGGGACAGGAGTTATGTCACTCACTAATAGAGAAAGTGTCCTAAAGACCATGGGTGTGTTCCACCAACATTATACTATGGTAAATTTCCAGGTGACATCCTTGGATACTCTGGTGAACCAGATTTCTTTCGGATGGGTCCCGGAATCTTCATGCCAACCTTACTACCTTATCGGGCCCTTCTCCACATTGCAGAACCTCTTCCTGCTCCTAAAACTTTCTAGCAGGATCACAGCAGACATAGTATGGGAGATGCATAGGTACCCACAAAGCCAAATGAGTGACAATAACAACACAAATGACCCAACCAAGAATAACCAGATTTGTAAATCTTTAGAGAATGACTTAAGCTGCACCATTTTCAAGGATCACAAAGAAACAGTGGGATGTGTAATCACTATAGTAAATAAAATATGAAAGTAGAAATGAAAAAATATAATTAAAAGTGACAGAAGTTAAGAGTATGTCAGATGATATAAAAAGAACTCAGTTTTTAACAGCAGAATAATGGCTGCTGGGAAAAGATCAGTGACTTGCAAGATGAGATGCAGAAACCTCTAAAAAGCAGCAGAAGATAGGAAAAGATCTAAAAGGAAATGAAAAGCCTACCATTTGGGGATTAGTTCATGAGTGACAATATAAAAATGATTGAAAACCTTGAGGAACTAAAAAGCAAATTTTATATAAAACTACTTATTAATAAATCATAGATAAGAATTTCCCAGAGTTGAGGAGTACTGACACCCAGATTCAAAAGACCTAAATTGTTTCAGCAAAAATAGACCTAAAGAGAAAAACTCAGACAGAATGACTAAACCAATGGTAGAGACAAAATATTGAAAGCAGCAAGAACACAAAAGAAATATTCAACAAAAAAAGTAACATAAGATTCACAACATTCACTGAATTAGACTCTAGATGCCAGAAGCAAAAGAGCAGATATGGTAGAAAAAAAAACAAGCAATAGCAAAAAATCCACAATCAAGTAAACAGCTTATTAAGTATACTCTGTCCAGTTTGATTGCATTCACATTTAAAGGAAAGATACAAAGCTCAATGGAAAGGCAACAGCTTAAGGAATTCATATCCTTGAAATAAGCCTTAAAGAATTATTATCAGCTGCCTTAAAAACCAAGACAAGGGCCGGAGCAATAACCAAGCGGGTAGGGCGTTTGCCTTACACTCGGCCAGCCTATGCTGTCCTGGGTTCGATCCCGGCATCCCATATGGTCCCCGAGCACTGCCAAGAGTAATTCCTGAGCAAAGAGCCAGGAGTAACCCCTGAGCATCACTGGGTGTGACCCAAAAAAGAAGCAAAAAAAAAAAAAAGACAAACTTCTTAGCACTTTGCCATTGAGTAGGGCATTCATTCACAGCACTTAACAGCTGTCTTCTACTAGATTAAAAGCAGTCTGTTTATTCCTAACTTACTACAGTATTTTACACATTTTAAATAATAATCTAGTATTTTATTTATAGTGAATTTTCTGTCTTTTTCAGTTGATTTTTCACACTGATGGTTTTTACGATATTTATTAATTAATGCAGATGCATAAGCATTGTCTATAATATTTTATAACCTACAGTCATTTTTTTTTTTTTTAGAATAAAATACATCATTATACTTTTATAGGCCTATTCAAAATTTAGCTTGATATTTTTTTACTTCTCTCTTAAATCTTACTAAATTGCTTAAATGTAGACTTTAACTATTTTAGATAAATTTTAAAGTATGTTAATATAGAATCATTTATATTCTTTTTTTAATTTATACTTTGTTATCTATATGTGAGTAGTTGTCATCATTCCACAATGAAAGGGGGATGGAATGTTCTCTCTCATTCTGGTATATAACATTTTGTTTTGTTTTTGTTTTAGGGCCACCCCCCGGTGATGCCTCAGAAGTTACTCCTGGCTCAAAACTACTCCTTGTTGTTATGCTTATGGGTGACCATATGAAATACTGGGAATCAAACCTTTTGTGCATTGCAAATACCCTACCTGCTGTACTCAGTTCCCATCTCAGATGTGGTATATAAAGAAACACAGTAATGGAATAATGAATTGGGTGTTTCTCTATAAAATCAAACTTAACATAGGATTCGGGAGGCAGAAACCCTAGGATCACTGGTGGGGGAAGCAGACTTTCAGGTGATGATTGTGGTGTTGGACTACTGTATTCATAAAAAGGTACAACCAACAGTTTGTAAATCACAGTATCGCAATGATAAAAAGAGGGAAGTAAGGAGTGACCTGGACATTGAGAAGGGTCCTAGCACCCTCTACTTAAATTGTACAAAAAAAACTTTATACAATTTTGGAGACTTTTTACAATACTTAAATACATAAACTCAGGAATAATTTCATTTTGACATAATAAAATATATGACTAAATAGAGATTTATAAAGCATTTTGTGAATTCACTAGTACCTAAAAAATAGTAGATCTTTACGCAGCTATTAATTTGTAAAATTAATATGGACAAGATCGTTAGAGGAATCTGAAAAAGTGGTGAATGAAAAAATATCACTGTATCACTGTCTTCCCATTCATCTTCGATTTGCTCAAGCAGGCACCAGTAACATCTCCATATGACCTGTCTCATGCAAGTAGAGCCCAAGGGAACCTGCTAGCTACAGGAACATAAAAGAGCCTCAAACCATTCCATCAGGTCATGGGAATGAGGTCTATAATTGTTACTGGCATCTGGCATATCAAATACGACATGGGTAGCTTGCCAGGCTCTGCCATGCGGGTAGCATACTCTTGTAGTCATCAATCCAGCATTTATTGATGAACTACGCAAGCCAGGCTGTGATAGGCTGGTCTGCTGGGTGGAGTTCTGAAGAGGGGAAGTCCGGATGTGGAAAATGGAGGTCCTCATGGAGTGGGGGTCATCTGGCTTGTTGTGAGGCTCTGCTGGGTGGCGGGCCAGGGCTAGAACCTGCCATCCCTCCCGGGCACCTCATGAGCGGCTGGGCACAGTGAGAGCCAGTAGCAGCTACAAGGACTACACCCACTAAATGAAAAATAAGGGAAAGATTTATATAGAAAGTCATGAGTGAGGTCTTCTTTCTCCATCCTCAGCATGACCTTTTGGCCCAAATAGACACCATTATTGCTTCAAACTGTCAAAATAAGCTTAAAAGAAACCATTATCTTCATTTTTGACTTTCTGAAATCCATCACATAGTAGTCAGTGTAAGATTTATAAACATATAATTTTATACCCTTCCATTACCTAAACTTATCCAGTTTAAATGACCTATAATCATAAATCATAAATCTTATCTAGTTTAGAAGATCTGTTTGAGATCTGATTCTTCTTACCACTTAGAATTTATTTCTGACTGTTTCTCCAATTTTCTTAATGCATTCAGAATTTAAGCTTCATTGGTGGGATATCTGCTTCCCATTTAATTTAGCTCCTGAATTAATGTTAGTTTGCTCTTATTTTTTGCAGTCTAGAAAGTTTTGATGCAGATATCTACATAACTTCATCTCACTATCTCAGTTTTGATTCAAACATTACCCTATCATTGTTGAATGAAATTTACCTTTCAAAGGTGTTGTAGGTCTTACATTAACTTTTAATTCATATAACTTTTTTTAGCTCTTAAGGAAGAGATAAAAACATAATTCTATTTATTTAGAAAATCAGAATTAAACCAGTCAAGGATTGTCAGGGAGCTGCTGGGGTTCCCAACAGTGTCAGGTCAGAAGTTCTCTTATACCTCCGAGGCCCCCAGGGGAACAGATGAAAGCTCATGTGTCCGGGGCAGTTCCAAAGAAGGCTTTTTAATAATACAAAAGCTCTACCATTGCAATCCAATAAAATGAAAGAACTCTAGCTCTGGTCAGAACTTAGACCATACACGAGAGCCTAAGTCTCCCACCAAAGAGAGAGAATCTCACCCAAGAGGAGTCCTACCTAAAAGAAGGGGAAGAAAAGGGGTGAGTGCCTCCAGTCAGTCCCCTTATATACACCAAAATAATCCTATCAGTTGACAGGGTCCTGTCAACAAAAAACTGAGTGTAGAAGGGTGGTGCCATACCCTATTACAGGTATAAAGGAAAAAAGTATGCCAAGACCTAATCCCTTCTTCTGAGATTATCTCTTATGCAAAACACTGGTCAAATAAAAAAAAACAAGGTGCTGGTATAAAATAGCACATTTTTAATTTAATGGGCTTCATGTAATTTAGATGGTACCCACAAGGTCCTACTTATTATCTGCACCAGGGTGATTCTGAGTATTTTGATCTCTGTATACAGAAAGGGTCACACTTAACTGCTTGAGCGCAAACATGTATGATCCTTCCTATAATCTTAAGTGATAGTTCCAGCGTAGCCAGGGTGGTAGTCTCCTGGTAAATTGTAACTCTCCCACACTGGATGCAGTGGGTATAAAGGGAGCTGTGCCCATACTAGAAAACATAGAAGTCTTAGTAGATGTATAATAATTCAGAATTTATTCAGAGTCAAGGTGACTTCTGTAACTGCCATACCCTCTATCAGTGTTTACATTGAAGAGAGATCTCATTAGAATGAACCTTGGCTTAAGAGCATGTAAATAGATTAAGCTGTGAGCATAATTCCCAAGCTAGCTAAGCCTGTCATCCAACAAAGGATATTTGTGGGAAATGTAATAATGTAATAATACAAATACTAAAAATAAAAGTGATTAGCATTCATCGGACTATCATGTTTCTATACACAATCTTAAAAGGTAAAGAAAACAACAACATTCTAATGTTTATACAATGGAAAATATAGAGACTGAATGACAGTGCAATGGCTAAATAGACACACATTCAGAGGCAATAGGAAATACATAACAATGAAAACAAGGTCAAATAAGAAAATGAAAGCATTTTCATTTTCCTATTTTTTTGGACAGGCATGTAAATAGCTCTTCATTTCATATGGGCTAAATAATTAGAGTGCTTGTGGATGAATGAGCTGTACAGTAAATAATTTCAAAATACTCTTTCTTTGTTTAAGTAATGAAAAATTAAGCTACCTGATTGGCTCATTTAAACTGGAAGAAGAATCATGAGAAGCAAACGTCCATTTTCATTCTAGATTAATGATTCTCTATCCAAGTGTGAAATTAGATAAATACACACTCCATGCAAAACTTAAATTTGAAATGCCCGAGAATTGTCACAGATTCTGTTTCCTGTTTTTACTTCTTATTTTCCATGATTTGTCATTTAGCATCAAATTATTTGCTATTGTTAATGAGAAAAAAATTAAACAGAAGTTCCAACATTTACCAAAAAGCACTCTTTATATCACTTTATATCCTAATCAGAAAAAATTTAAAAATAAGGCTTGTACAATGCAAGATGAACTCCTAGTTAGTGACTTTTAAAAAATCTCATATAAATTTGTGTTGAGAGAAGATATTCTTAACAACTGACTTATCGTCTTCATTTCTTCCAATAATGATTTACAGAAATTGCATTAACTAATAGAAAATATGTTGAGAATAATGAAAGAAATTGGACTTTCACATAAAGTCTATATAGCAATTTTGGAAAAAAAATAATTGTCACGTAAAAAGTATTAAGTCTCTTATATAAACATTTGCTATAATTTATCAAAAAAATTTAGATAGCAACTTCATGGTGTTGGTATCAACAAGGACATTCTGTCATACTAAAAAAAAACCTCATAAAAGAATAATCAAACAATGACAATACCAAACCAAGTGTAAACCAGAGCAATATTAGGTTTTGCTATGTATGTTTTTTTATACTCCTCAACATTTTCATCCTTTGGGAGGAAAAAATATGTAGCAATCACAAAATACCTAGTAAATGTCAAAGAGGAGGGTGGTCTGAATCCAGTCCACGATTGATCTAGTATATATAGTAATCCTCTGGTTCATAGTAAGAAGGTGTGGTATCCTTACCTATACACACAATCAAATCCTGTGAGAATTGAAAGAATTCAATAATAAACATTTTCAGGTTTTGTTGATTTAGTAGTCTATTTGAATGAAACCAATATTGCCCAGATGCTTTTGATCAAGGTGGCTAGGGAAGCAAAATAGCACTAGAGTCCGATAGAAGAGCAGAAATTTCAACAAAATTGAAATTGCATTATATTATCCAGATATTCCATAGCAGAAAAGCCAAGATCAGATGTCACCAGATCAGAGAGAATATTCTGGCACCTAAAAAGTGAGCTCTCATTCCATTCCAGGAGGGTGAAAGCACTGGTAATCTGTCCCACTTGCTTGTGAAAGTTTGTAAAAAAACTTAATTTTAAAAACTATTTTTATTATAGCACCGTGAAATAGACACTTACAAATCTGTTTATGATTTGGTTTCGGTCATACAATGTTGCAGCACCATCCCTCCACCAGTGCACATTTCCACCACCAATGTCCACAGATTCCCTCCCCTCCCTGAACCTGCCTCTATAGCAGGCACTTTCTATCTTCTCTCTCTCTCTCTCTCTCTCTCTCTCTCTCTCTCTCTCTCTCCTGCCTCCATCTCTTTTCTCTGTTACCTCTCCTTCTCCTCATTCTGCTCCTCTATCTCTAAAGAGACACTCTCCTATACACTCTATCTCTTTTGTCTCTCTCTCCTGTCTCCTGTCTCTCCCGTCCATCTCCCTCTCCCTTCCCCTTCTCTTATGCATTGTGGCTTGCTATACATACATTTAGGGGAACCATGTATATTCCTTTGCTTACATTCAATACTCAGTTCTAATCTGGTATTACCATTTCCACCAACGAGTAAATTTGTAGAACAGTGGTGTATATTTTATCACACAAATGAATGCAGTCATTCTACATGTATCCTTTTCATTCTAATTTCATATGATAATGTCCATGTCCATCCATTTATAGACAAATTTATAGACAAATTTCATGGCTTTGTAGAAACTTAATTTTTATACCTCATTGTTTTAAGGTTAAAATATATCACTTATTCAATTTTCAGTTTTCAAGAATAATTTTTTCTTGAGAGAAATATAATATTTTATGTTCTGCTATTTTAAAGTCTCAGAAAAAACTGTATGTATTAACCAAAGTTCTCTTCAGAACAGGTATGAATGCCATAACTTTAATTTTTATGTAGGAGAAGGTGATAGAAGTTTTAAAAGCAACAATAAATAGTTAATATCATTACATTCCTTCCACCCTTTGTTATTGAACATGTTCATTAACACTGTTGTTAATGTTCATTAACATTGACTAATGTTAATAGTTAATGTTTATTAACTGTTGTATATAGTACACATTAAATTCAAATGTACATTTGAATTTAATGTGTACTATATACAACAATTTTAAGGTCGACAGTTTTGTCACATTTCAAAAGCCCTTTCTTTCATGTCAAATTAATTTTGCTATTACGCATTTGTAAAGAAGGTGATGACTCATTCGGTAACCATCCAGTAATTTATATATTTATTTGGTATTTCTTTTTTTTAAATTTTTTTATTTTTTTTTACAATGAAGTTCTTTTTTTTTAATTTTTTTTATTATACCACCGTGAAACATACAATTACAAAGGTGTTCATAATTGGTTCTTGGTAATACAGTATTCCAGCACCCATCCCTCCACCAGTGCCCCATTTCCACCACCAATGTACCCCTCCCCTCCCGTCCCTCCAGGCCGCCTTAATAGCAGGTACCCCAGTTTCCTCTCTTTCTCTCTCTATCTCTCTGTCTCTGTCTCTGCATCTCTCTCCCTCTTATTTTACACATTGTGGCTAGCCCTGCAGATATTTAGAGTTTATCACTTAAGTCTCTTTGTGTATATTCAGTGGTGAGTTTTAATCTGCATTACCATTTCCCATATTTAGTAAAACACTGGTATCTATTTATATCCTATTAATGAATGCAGTCATTCTATATCTGTCCTTCCTTCTGACTAATTTCACTCAGCATGATAGTCTCCATGTCCATCCATTTGCAGGTAAATTTCATAAAGCAAGTCATCAAATAAAGGGTCTCAGGTTGCAAGGATAGTAATTTCCTTTCCCTTTTCCTGCTTATCTGGTGTTTAATGACAATATCAAGACCTGTTTAGGGACTGGAGTGGTAGTCTAGTGGGTAGGGCATTTGCCTAGCATGCAAACCCGACCTGTATTCGATCCTTGGCATCCTATATGGTCCCCTGAGCACTGCCAGAAGTAAATTCCTGAGTGCAGAACCAGGAATAAACCCTGAGCATCGCTGGGTGTGACCCAAAAAAGCAAAAAAAAAAAAAAAGTCCTGTTTAGAGGAGGGAAAAATAGATTGTTCATACCATTTAGTTTTCAAACCGTGGTGTAGAAAAAGAACAAGTTGGCAAAGATTTTCACCCTCACTTATGGTGACTTACCATACTTTAGGTCAAACAGAAATCCTGATAACTTCTGAATTCCTGTGATAAATATTATTTTATATTTAGAAATAAAGTCTTCAGAATAATTCACAATTAAACTACAAAATTACTTTAATAAATTCTGGCTAGTGCTAATTTAACAAGTAGTATTTTAGGTTAAATTTGTGGTAGTTATTTTTGTTGTTAATCTTTTCCCATTTCTTGTCACTTGTATCACTTGTCTTCCCATTGTCCATTGATTTGCTCGAATGGGCACCAGTGACATCTCCATACTTCCTGTGACATGCTAGTGTAGCCCAAGGGCATCTGCTTGCTCCAAGAATACAAAGAACCTCAAACTATTCCATCAGGCCATGGGAATGAGACTGCTGTAGTGTGGATCTCTGATGAGCCAGTCTTGTGATCAGCTCTTCTGCTGGGTGGAGCTCTGATGAACTGGGGAGTGCAGAAGTGGAAAATTGTGGCCCCCATGGTGTTGGGGTTCCTCTGGCTTCTTGTGAGGCTCTGCTGGGATGGCATGCCAAGTTTCACATTTACTGTTTATTTTTGTATTCCATGGGGCCCGCCATTTTCCACATCCCACATCTGGACTTACCTCTCTTCACAACTCCATCCAGCAGACCAGACTATCACAGCCAGGTTCATTGACAGCCACCCTACAGCAGGTTTTTTTTTTTTAAACCGGCCCAGGTATGCTGAACCAGAGACTCTCAGACATGGGACAGTGCTGCTACTGCTCTCCCTGTGCCCAGCTGCTCGTGAGGCACCCGGGAGGCATGGCGGGTTCTAGCCCTGGCCTGCTACCCCAGCGGAGCCTCACAACAAGCCAGACCACCCTCCCCTACTCCATGGGGCCCACCATTTTCCACATCCGACTTCCCTATCGTGACTACTCCACCCAGCAGACCAGGCTATCACAGCCCAGCTCACATGGCCGCTAGCGGCCACGCGTTTATCAATAAATGCTTTATTTAGAGGTGACTACAACCGTATGCAACCTGCATGGCAAGCCTGGCAAGCTGCTCGTGTAGTATTTGATATACCAAATACCAGTAACATTTATATTAGGTCATTCCCGTGACCTAATATAATGGTTTGAGGCTTTTATGTTCCTGGAGCAAGAGAATGCCTTTGGATTCTCCTAGCATGAGACAGGACATATGGAGATATTACTGGTGCCCGCTCTAGCAAATAGATGATAAACGGGAAGATAGTGAAGATAGTGATAGTACTGATATATCAAGTTCTATTATAATTTGGAAGAAATGCTGTGTTTTAGTGCTGTCCATAATAAATCATTTACACAATATTTCAACTAAGGTTAAAGTGGGTGGTATCTACCATAAGTATGTGGGAGTCAGAAATTAGGTAAGACAGAAAAAGGACCAGTGTCCTAATACTTGTTAGAAATGATAATACAAGTCTATAACTGAGCAATACAGGCAAATGCATATACATGACAACCCCTAAATGTATGTATTGCAAGTCACAATCTGTAAGAGAAGGGGAGAGAGGGAGAGAGGAACAGAGACAGAGAGACAGAAGGAGAAAAGGTATAGTACCAGCCATAGAGGCAGACTGGGGGTGGGGAGAGGTGATCAGGGTACAGTGGTGGGAAATGTGCATTGGTGGATGAATATGAGCTGGAATAATGTATGACTGAAACCTAATCATGAACAGTTTTGTAACTGTATTTCTTACAGTGGTATAATAAAATTACAAATAATTTGGAAAGTGCCTATTTGAAAATTTTAAGCACTATTTAAAACATGCCTGTTGACAATAGGTTAGATAACACATTTAACTAAAGTGCTGTTGTAGACCTATGGAATAGAACTGAATATCCTGAAACACACTCTCAAATATACAACCACTTAATCTTCAATAAAGGAGCAAAAAATATTAAGTGGAGCAAATAAATCCTTTTCAACAAATGGTACTGGGAAAACTGGGCAGCTACGTGTAAAAAAATGAACTTAGACCTCCTTCTAATGCCATGCACAAAAGTCAGATCAAAAAGAATTAGAGATCTCAACATCAGACATGAATCTATAAGGTACATCGAAGAAAACATGGGAGAAACGCTCTATGACATGGTAACTAAAAGTATCTTTAAAGACGACACATCACTGACCAAGCAAATGGAAGCAAAGATAAACAAATGGGATTATATAAAATTGAAAAGCTTCTGCACCTCAAAAGAAATGGTGACCAAGATACAAAGACAATCCACAGAGTGGGAAAGAATATTCACCCAATACCCATCTGACAAGGGGTTAATATCCAGGATATATCAGGCACTGTTATCACTTCACAAGAAAAAAACAGCCAACTCCATCAAAAAATGGGGGAGAAGAAATAAACAGAATCTTCCAAAAAAGTAGAAATTCGAATGGCCAAAAGGCATATGAAAAAGTACTCTTCATCTTTAATCATCAGGGAGATGCAAATCAAAACAACAATGAGGTACCATCTCACACCACAGAGATTGGCACACATCCCAAACAGCAAGAACAACTGGTGCTGGCGTGGATGTGGGGGGAAAAAGGGACTCTCATCCACTGTTGGTGGGAGTGTCCACTGGTCCAGCCCTTTTGGAAAACAATATGGGCATTCCTCTGAAAACTAGATATTGAGCTCCCATTTGATCCAACAATAGCACTCCTGGGAATATACCCGAGAGACCGAAAAACACATAGCAGAAACACTATCTGTACTTCTTTATTCATCTCTGCGCTATTCACTATAGCTAGAATCTGGAAACAACCTAAATGCCCAAGAACAGACCGACTGGCTAAAGAAATTGTGGTTCATCTATAGTATGGAATACTATGCAGCTGTCAGAAAAGATGAAATAATGAAATTTACCTGCAAATGGATGGACATGGAGACTATCATGCTGAGTGAAATTAGTTAGAAGGAAAAGGACAGATATAGAATGACTGCATTTATTAACAGGATATAAATAGATACCAGTGTTTTACTGAATGTGGGAAATGGTAATGGCAGATTAAAACTCGCCATTGAATATACACAAAGAGACTTAAGTGATAAACTCTAAATATCTGCAGGGCTAGCCACAATGTGTAAAAAAGAGGGAGAGAGATGCAGAGACAGAGACAGAGAGACAGAGAGAGAAAGAGAGGAAACAGGGCTATCTGCTGTTGAGGCAGCCTGGGGGTGGGGTGGGAGGGGGTGGGGTACATTGGTGGTGGAAATGGGGCACTGGTGGAGGGATGGGTGCTGGTATACTGTATTACCAAGAACCAATTATGAACACCCTTGTAATTGTATGTCACACGGTGGTATAATACAAAATTAAAAAAAAGTGCTGCTGTAACCAAAATATGCTTTTTAATACGAATTTTAAGCACAGAGCTACATATGGTTAACAGAGTATATTTTCTTTTTTATTTTTTGCTTTTGGGTTACACCCGGCATGCTCAGGGGTTACTCCTGGCTCTGCACTCAGGAATTACTCCTGGCGGTGCTCGGGGGACCATATGGGATGCTGGGGATGGAACCTAGGCCAGCACAGGCTGGCCGCGTGCAAGGCAAAAGCCCTACCCCCTGGACTATCGCTCTGGCCCCTAACAGAGTATATTTTGAAGCACATATGATGAAGATTTGTATTGTCAATGACCCAAAAGTCTAGCAAACTAACAATTCTGAAACTACTTACATATTCAGCTGTTAAATTTGCAAGCTGACATTTTATATTCCATAAACAAAACATACACAAATGCTAATTTAGTGATTTATTTTTACTAGGTCAGTACTTTTTATTTTATTGTTTTTTTTGTCTCTCACCACAAGCCTACTACTAAAAGAACCCTTTAAATGTTTTTGTTCATCCATTTATATCTGTATGTCCATGTATATCTTTGTTGAGAGGCCACACCCATCATGTACTCAGGAATGACAATTGGCTCTGATCTCTGGGTTCACTCCTGGTAGGGTCCAGAAGACCATAATGCAATTTCAGGTTTGAATTTAGGTTGGTGGCCTGCAATACATGTGTCATACCTGCTCTACCATGTCTCCTGCACTTTCAGGTAGTTAGATGTAAAATATTCATATACTAACTATGTAACTGTAATTAGTAAAAATGTTTTTATCTTGCAATTTTTTGTTATATATTATACTGAAATCTTTTGCTTTAATCTTCTAAGACACTTCCCATAAATTATCTAGTTTACTTAATAAATGTGTTGCCTTACCTATTCTTCTACTGATGCAATTGTGTATCCTTTCCTCCCTCGCTCCATTTATTCCTCACTTCCTCCCTTCCTTCCTCCTTTTTAGTATTAACCACCATGCTAATGCTCATATTTTTAGTGTTAACCACCATGCTAATGAACATATTATGTGATGTTGCCAGAGATCAGATCCTGGACTTTGTTTATGCAAGGAATATTATATACAATACATGTAGTACATTTTTGCTTTATCATCAAAAAGAATAAATATCACATTGTATATATATTTATTTCACTTTTTCTATTACCATATAAGAGAGCATTTGAGTCCCTTTTTTATTTATAGAAGTATTATAGAAAAGATTCACATGTTTAACAAAGATAATCTCAAATATAAATTTGAAATTTATATTTCAAATTATAAAACCATCATATTTTAGAGAGTAGTAAATAAGTTTTGCAGAATACTATTTAAGCTTTTTTTTATAAAATGGAAATATCAGTCACACAATTTTATTCTCTTGAAAATTTCAATTACATTGTTATATCAAAGGATATTCTGCAGAGTATTAAATGTATTAAATTCAGTTTTACCACACCTATTTAATGAGACAATTTAAAGCCAAAATTTATAAAAACGAAGGAATAGTTTTGTATAATATGTATGAGAAATTCTGTTTAGAAATCCTCTGTATTTTGTCTTTTTCATTTCCAAAGAACCAACATATAATAGCTCAAGAGTAGGTAGAAAGCTCATTATTGGAAAATTATACAGAGTTTAGAGACAGTCCTACATTTAACCTATGCTGTGAGAGCAATATAATAATCTTTGATGCTGTCCTTGACCTGTAGTATATCAAAGCAATTTGAAAAACTCTTCTGATCAAGTTTAGGCCATTTGAACCTAAATATTTAGTGAGCTTTAATTAGTCTACAGTTGGACTGAACACAACTCTGTCTCCATCTTCTTGAACTGAGTATGAAAGTTCTCTCTATAAAATGTCTGTTTTAGCTTCTTAATGTGAATGATAAATGAAATATCAAGGATAACTTGTATGTGATCTAGATAAAACAAAACATAATGTAAATTGAACATATGATTTGGGTACATTAAATGTTTTGGAAGTGTTAATAGCTGTTGTATTTAAACCATATAGGCAAAATAAAAGTTTCATTAAATATAAACCAGTATAAAGTAAAGAAGAGACATAAAGTCCAAAAGAGAACCAATCATTTGTAGGTGAATTACAAAAGAACAATTACAGAAATTGGCTGTGGACCAAAAGGAGAGAACAGCAAAATAAACTTAACAAAACAAACAGAGAAGAAATCTGAGAATTCGGTTGCCAATTAGAAATAAGAGTCATGAACTCCTAGCCCATTGTTCCTTTTATAACTGTCACCATTTCCTTGTGAAATCTCACATTTAGGCTATATCTGAGAATTTAACTTAGTGCAGAGGCACTACATCTCAAATATGGTTATATTCTATGTACTACTGTAGAAATTTTTCATGCTACTAAGAAATAGTTCTATTTACTTTTTTAAAAATACATCATTAAGCTATAGTGTAAATATTATTAATAAAACTAAGCTGAATTTCCTGGAATTGCACCCAATCTAAATTTCTTACCTATTAATTTATTTTTATAATCATTATGACATGGAAACTAATTTTGTAAATTTCAGTATTTCTAAAACGTTCATAAAATATATTGTTATTGATGTCTAGCTATTGATGTCATCTGAGCAAGCTGGTTTCAGAAAAGGATTCAGCACAATCAACCATATCCACAAGGTAACCAAGTTCATTGTGTTTGTAGGGAGTTCAAGATGCTACACTGTCTCATGTTCATTGATTTAAAGAAAGCCTTTGATTCTGTGGTGACTGAAGAGGTCATCAAAGCCCTAGCCAAACAGAGCATTCAAACCCAATACATCAAGATCCTTCATGAGCTCTATTATGGATTCACCACCAGGATCTCACCGTTCTACAAAGAAGTGATCATTGATGTCAAAAGAGGGGTTCGGCAGGGTGATACCATTTCACCAAAACTCTTAAGCACCACCCTTGAGAATATCATGCGAAATTAGAATGGGAAGGATGGGAGTGAAGATAGACGGTCGGCAACTACACCACCTCTGCTTCGCTGATGACATCCTTCTAATAACACCAAACATTAGCCAAGCGGCACAAATGCTGACTGACTTTGACTGAGAATGTGGAAAGATAGGTCTACAGCTGAATCTCAGCAAAACTATGTTCATGAGAAATGAACTAGTTCCAGAGGCCCCATTCACTCTTAATGAACAGATATCTCTGAATGCAGCAGCTATATGTACCTAGGTTGAGAAGTCAACATTATGAATGACCTAAAACCTGAGCTGTCCAGGAGGAAGAGAGCAGCATGGAATGCCTTCAAAAGCATCGAAGAAATAGCTAAAAAGACAAAGAAACTCCGGCTCTGGGCACATCTCTTTAACTCCACCGTTCTCCCTGCACTAACATATGCCTCAGAGACCTGGGCCCTAAGAAAGCAGGATGAGAATGATATTCGGGTCTCCCAAAGAGGAATCGAAAGAGCTATGATTGGAATATCACTCCTCACTCAAGTGAGAGAAGGAATCCAGAGTTCTGACCTCCGTCGCTATTCCAGAATTAGGGACACTGTCTCGTTGGCCAAGGCATCGAAAATCAGATGGGCTGGACACGTAATGTGATTTGGAGACAACCGCTGGACTAGAGCCATTACTGACTGGATCCCACGGGATGTCAAAAGATCACGTGGCCGCCCACCTACAAGATGGTCAGACTTCCTTGTCAAGACCCTGAAGGAATGGTTTGAGGCTCTTCCTATTCCTGAAGCAACCAGATGCCATTGGGCTACACTGGCACGTTATAGGGTCCAATGGAAATGTTACTGTTAACAGCTAGAGCAAATCGATGAATAATGAGATGTCAAGTCTCAAGTGATCAAGTGATGTCTAGCTAACATATGTATAGTTCAATAATTTTGATATTTATTATTGATCACTGATAAAGTCAATTAGTTTTGAAGAAAAAGAAACAAATTTAACATATTAAAGTATATTATTTTATATCAATATTAACATATGTGTTCAACAAAATACTTTTTATGTCTATAATTAAAGGTAATCAAAGAATTGAAATTATAGTAATGGCTGCAACGAATATAGGAGCACACTTGTCTTCTCAAATTACTAATTGGAGCCTTTGCAGTAAATATCAAGAAGTAGGATTGTTGCATCAAATAGTAGATCAATATTTTTCAAGTTTCCATACTGTTTACCACAGAGCCTAAACCAATTGACATTTCTACTAACAGTGGATAAGGGTTTCTTTTTCCTCCACATTTGACACTTCTGTTCACATAACATTTTTTATGTCTTCCAATCTCACCAATGTGAAGTCATATTTCGGCTTTGTTTTGAGTTTCATTTTCTCTGATAATAATGCCTAAAATTGAATTTTTATACACTCATTGACCATATCTTCTTTGAGACTTTACCTTCTGTTCATCTATTCTCCCAGTTTTGTGATGAGCTTGGCTAATTTTTATAAATGATTTCTATATCTTGGATATTAATTCCTTGTTAGATATAGCAAGAACATTTTTTCTCCATTTTTTCTTGGTGGGGGCTAGTTGGGACACACCTGCCTGTACTCAGACCCTATTCATGACTCTATACTGAAATATCACTTCTAGAAGTGCTGGGAGACCAGATGTAGTATCAGAATTTTAACTTATCTTGACCTAATGAAAATCAAGCACCTTCTTGCTGAAATAACTCCTTTCCTAGAAAAAGCCCTTTCTTCCAGTTGTGTGAGGTATATTTTATGCTGATCATTTCTTTTGCAGTATAGAAATGCCTTGATTTAATATAGTCCATTTTTCATTTTTTCTTAAACAATGGCATTGAGTCACTAAAGATAATTCTAGATTTAATTTCATGAAGTGTTCTACCTATGTTTCGTACAATATAATTATGAACACATATCAGATACTGTTGTCTTTAATCCATTTTGAAATGAATTTTGTATGAAGTATAAAATAGGGCTTTGAGTTCACTTCTCATGTGGCTGACTAGTTTTCCTATCACTATATTTTGAAGAGGGTTTCTGTGCTCCACTTGATAGCCTATAGCCTGTGGAAAATTAACTGTCCATGTAAGAGAAAAAGTTAGAGAGGAAAACAGTGAGAGAGAAGAGAGAGAGAGAGAGAGAGAGAGAGAGAGAGAGAGTAGGCAAAATGCCTGCCAGAGAGGCAAATTGAGGGAGGGAGGAGGGAATCAGGGGACACTGGTGGTAGGAAATAGGCACTGGTGGGGGATGGGTGCTGTATGACTGTTTTCAGTCATACAGGGATGGACCACTGTATGACTGAAACCCAAACATGATCATCTTTGTAATTGTATATTTCACAGTGGTATAATAAAATCATAAAAAGAAAAAGGAAAAAGGTCTTTTTTTCTTTTTGCGTCATACTCCACAATACTCAGTGGTTACTCCTGGATCTACACTCAGGAATTACTTCTGGTGGTGCTTGGGGACCATATGGGATGCTGAGGATAGAATCAGGTTGGCTGCGTGCAAGGCAACGCTCTCACCGGCTGTACTTTTGCTCTGGCCTCAAGAAGGTCTGTTTTGTGATTCTCAGTTTCATTCTTTTGGTCTGAGGTTCTGTCTCTAAGCCTATCACACTATCCTAATAGCCATAGCTCTGTATTATTAATATGGAGAAAGAAGCCATATTAATAATACGGCTTTGTACCTAGAATAAAAGTTTGCAATTATTTTATCTTTATTCAAAATAATACTTAAAGTTAGAGACATTCAATTAACGAAAATAAATCAATCTATATCAATGAATAAATAAAATTATCTTTATAGATTAAATGATATTGTATGTAAAAATCTTAGGTATGTTACCAAATATGTCAGAATTAAAGTTAACAAATTATTTTAGCATACTCACATAATATGTTTGAGAATATGGGAAAAAGTTGCATTTCTCTACATAAACAACAATTGGAGTATAAATTAAGATAATAATTCTATTTATAACAGCATCAAATATGATAAAATCCCTAAGAAGAAATTCATTAATGGGTGAAAGATAAAGTATGAACTCTCAGTCATTAGAAAGAACTTGAATTAAATATATCAAGAAATCAAATATAACTTAAGCTCTTGTAGTAGAAGAAATAACACTGTATAATTTTCCAATTACCCCCAAAATTTACAGAACAAAAGCTCTTCATAATCAAAGTTCTGTTGTGATTTTTTTTACAGAAATAAAAGAACTTTGGAAGATTTCTATGAAGGTAAAAAGGGCACTAGATAGTGAAAGCTATCTACTGAAGTTATATTACAAACTTACTCAAAATACAGTGCTTGAAATTATTATGGTAGTTGCATAACAGTGGACATTTGAAATACTGGATAAAGTAGTATAGAAATAGAGCTATGTTTATAGGGTCAACTTACTTTCACAAAGGTGCTAATAGCTTCTAATAGGGAAAGGAGAATTCTTATATATATATATATATATATATATATATATGCTGTACTTGGAAAGCATAGATATTGACATTCGAAAGAATTAAACTCAGAACCTAAATTATATCACACCCCCTAATAACATAGAAGCATATAAAATCTTTAAGTGTTTATTCTAAAATAATAAAATTACTTGAAGACAAACAGCATAAAAGACACTGGTATTATTCTTTTTTTTTTGGTCTTATCTTTTTTTGAAAAGACAACAAAGTTGCAGGCAACAGAAACTGAAATAACAAAGTAGAACTAGATTAAATTATTTGGAAACTTTCTGAATCTCAAAGAGAAAACTAAAAATGGTAGCCATCAGAACTGGAAAATGTGTTTCTACACTCTGTATGGTAAGAAGTTTATACATAAATAGATTAAGAACACATACAACTCATTTGCAAATGGTGCATAATTTAGCTTTATATAGATCAAAATAGAGTTTTTCTAAAGACATACAAATGATCAGCATGTAATACAAAATTTTCTACATTATGAGTTTTCAGTGATAACATATAAATCTAACCACAATGAGATATCACATTTTACCTGTTAAGACGTTTATTCAAAATAAAAGATCAAAATTTGCAGGTGAGAGATGATATGCGCTAAGAATAGTAATATAAAATTGATCATTCTATAAAACACAGTATAGAACTTTCTTTTAAAAAGTAAAAATTCATTATTTTTCACATAGCTGCACAGTTTTCCCAGCACCACTTTTTTGAAGAGGCTTGCCTTGCTCCTTTCGTACTTTTTTGCTCCTTTATCAAAGATTAAATGATCATGTATTTGAGGATGGATGTTAGAATACTCAACTCTATTCCATAAGTCCATAGGTTTGGTTTTATTCCAATACCATGCTTTTTAAATTACTACTGTTAGTTTTAATTCACCAACTAGTGAAACTTTGTAGTACAGTTTGAAGTTGGGAAAAGTGATGGCTCCCATCTTCTTTTTTCCAAAGGATTGCTTTAGGTATCTGTGGGGGTTTATTATTCCATATAAATTTCAGGAGTGTTTGGCCAATTTCATTGTAGAATGTCGTGTGTATCCTTTTAAGGACAGTGTGGAATCTGTATAAAGCTTTAGGGAGTATTACCATTTGATAATGTCTAGCACCATGCACAAAAGTCAGATCAAATGGATTAAAGATAACAATATCAGACCTGAATCCATAAAGTCCATCTAAGAAAATATAGGAAAAAATCCTCTATGACAATGAAGCTTATAAAGGCATCTTCAGAGATGAAACACCACTAACAAAGCAATTGGAAGCAAAGTTAAACATATGGGACTACATGAAAATAGTTTCTGCACCTCAAAAGAAACAGTTACCAAGATACAAAGACAGTCCACAGAATAGGAAAGAATATTCACCCAATACCCATCTGATAACGGGTTAATATTCAGGATATATTGGCACTGGTAGAACTTTTACAAGAAGAAAACATACAAACACATCAAAAACTGGGGAGAAGAAATTAATAGAAACTTCGACAAAGAAGAAATTCGAAAAAACAAAAGGCATATGAACAAGTTCTCATCACAAGGAATCATCAGGAATATGCAAATCAAAACAACAATGAGATATCATCTCACACCACAGAGACTGGCACATATCATATCCAAAAGAACAAAAACAACAAGTGCTGGTGTGGATGTGGAGAGAAAAGGAGTCTCATCCCTTGTTGGTGGGAATGATGACTGGTAAAGCCTTTTTTGAAAACAATATGGACATTCCTCAAAAAACTAGAAATTGTGCTCCCATTTGACCTGACATACACTCCTGAGAATATACCCTGGGAGCCCAAAACACACAGCAAATAGCATCTGCACCTTAGGTCATAGCAGCACTATTCACAATAGCCAAAAGGTGGAAACAAACAGAGTGCACCAGAACAGATGACTGGATAAAGAAATGGTGGTACATCTACACAATGGAATACTATGCAGTTGTTAGGGAAAATGAAATTTTGAAATTTGCTTATAAATGAATGGACACAGAAAGGATCATGCTGAGTGGTATTAGCCAGAGGGAAAAGGACTGATACAGAATGGTTGCATTTATTTGTGGGATATAAAAAAAGAATGATACCAATATCTAAGACCAGACAAAACATGGATCAGGAGGTCTTATTAGTGGATAGAACCTACTGCAAATGTGTGAGAGTCAGAAGTTAGGTAGACAGAGAAAGGAACAATGTACTAATAATTATTGTAAATGATAATACCAATGTAGAACTGCCCATTGAAAGTAGGCAAAGGATATACATGTTAACCTCTGAATGTATGTATTGCAATCCATATTGTGAAAGAAAAGGGAGTGAGAGAGAGAAGTGAAAATTGCCTATCATAGACACAGGCTGGGGGAGGAGGGTCATGGGACATTGGTGGTGGGAGATGGGCACTGGTGGAGGGTGGGGTGCTGGAAGACTGCATGACTGAAACCCAAACATGAACATAATTGCGATTGTATATCTCACATTGGTATATTAAAAAACTGAAAAAGAAGAATAAAAAACAGAATAAGAGCGCTTAATTTGGCATTTAGACTTACTGTTGAGGGAAAGTAATTAATAGAGTGATGCCTAGATCACTCTTGGTCCCAGAGATAGGGATGAGATGGAAAGATATGTAGTGAAGAGGTGGTGGAGAAGAGAAGAGAAGCTATAAGGATAGGGGCTAAGAGCATAAGGATTCGAGTACATTAGTGGTTTTAAGGAAAAATAGAGATAAATATCCAAACCACTGAATTAAAATGTTGAAATCCTGAGACCCAAACTTGAATAATCAAACTTAGAAGGAACCCGGAAGACGGCAGGCAGGACTGGGGTCAGTGGGTAGGAGAGGAAACTTGGGAACACTGACAAAGGAAAGATGACATTGGAGGTGAGATCAGTGATGGAACACTGTTTGTTAAAACCCCAAATATGAGTAACTTTGTAACTCTATGATCTAATAAAATAAAATTTGGAAAAATTAAAAGAAAAGTAAAAATTGAATTACCTTGAAGTATCATATAATTCAGAAATCTACTCTCGAATATAAGGCTGAAGAAATTAAGTCAGCATCTGCACATTCATGTTTTCTCTTGCATCATCACAAGCCAAGCTATGGAAACAACCTGAACATCCTTACAAGGATGAATGCATAAAAGCAGTATGGTTTGTGCACACATACATGCAGACATACACATGTATGTTCACACATGCACTGAAAGATGCATTAATATGAAATAAATCCTAACATTTGAGATCACTGTATCACTGTCTTCCCATTGTTCATCGATTTGCTCGAGTGGGCACTAATAACATCTCCATTAGTCCTGTCACAAGCAAGTGCAACCCAAGGGCATCTATTTGCTCCAGGGACAAGAGGAGCCCGAAACCTTTCTTCAGGTTATGGAACTGAGGTCCATAATAGTTACTAGTATTTGGCATAAAAAGTAAATAAAACACGGGTAGCTTGCCAGGATTACCATGTAGGTAGTATAGTCTCAGTAGAAGGCTCTCAACCCGAGCATTTACTGATGAAACTTAAAGGGGAAGATCAGGTTTTCTCCTGGATGGAGCTCTGAGGAGCTATGGAGTCTGGATGTTGATATAGTATGAAACTATAAAATAAGAAAAATAAGCGAACTAGGGACAAAGACAAATACCATATGATATTACTCACATGTGGGATTTGTTGGAGGACAGGTTTAGCTAACCTGGGAGCTTTGTTGTTTTGCCCACTCCCAGCTTAATCTTATTTAAGCCAAGGTTCATTCTAATGAGACCTCTCTTCTATGTAAATACTGCTAGAGGGTGTAGCAGTTACAGAAGTCACCTTGATTGAATAACTTCTGACTTATACATCTACTAAGACTTCTATGTTTTCTAGATTGGGCACAGCTCCTCTTTATACCCACTGCACCCAGCGTGGGACAGTTAGATTTACCAGGAGCCTACCACCCTGGCTACATTGAGACTATAGGAAGACTATAGGAAGGATCATACTAGTTTGCTCTAAGCAGGCGAGTGTGACCCTTTCAGTACACAAGAACAAGATACTCAGAATCACCCCTGGTGCAGATAATAATAAGAAGGACCTTGTGGGTACCATCTAGATTACATGAAGCTCATGAAATGAAGATGTATTACTTTATATCAGCCCCTCTCTCTCCAGTGTTTTACATAAGAGATAATCTCTGGATTAGTCCTTGGCATAACCTTTGTTTATACCTGCAACAGAGTGTGGCACTACACTCTGTTTAGAGTTCTTTGTTGACATGACCCTCCTGGTTGGATTATTTTGGTGTATATAAGGGGCTGACTTGAGGCCCCTTCACCTTTTGGGCCCTTTAGCTTTTGGCTTTTGGCTCCTGTGGCTTTTGGCTCCTTGGCCTTTTGCTTTTGGCTTTTGGCTTTTTGCTCTTTGGCCTTTTACACCTTCTGGGTAGGACTCAGCTTGGGTGAGATCCTCTCTCTTGGTGGGAGACTTAGGCTCTTTTGTATGGTCTAAATTCGGACCAGAGCTAGTTTGTTCATTATATTGGAGTGCTGTGAAAGAGCTTTTGTACTATTAAAAGCCTTTTTTGGAACTGTACCGGACTTGTGAGTTTTCATCTGTTCCCTCGGCGTCCTCGGAGGTAGAAGAGAACTTCTGTCCTGACACTGTCGGGGACCCCGGCAGCGTGCCTCCCGACAGGGATTAAAGGGAAAATAATCAATTCCATAGAAATAAGGCATAATGTATCAGTTATGAGAGGAATTATTTCTGGGGGCCTGAGCAATAGAATAGAGGTAGGGTGCTTGGAGGGTACTTGATCCCAGTATCCAATATGGTTCTCTACTCTGCCAGGAGAGATTTCTGAGAGCAGAAGCAGGAATAAGCCCTGAGCACTGCTTTTTATGGATATGGCACCCATAAAAAGACTAAAAAATTTTAACATAAATTAGTTTTAAGAAATTATGTTTCTATTGTAACTGTGATTAATAATTCAGTATTATATAGTTACAAAGCTGTTAAGAATAAGTCTTAAACAGTAGAAGCACAATCAAAAAGAAAAGCATTTCACCAAACTGACAAGTCATTAAACAGTTTGAGGTAGATAGACTACTGGTCTTTTCGAATGGGGATGGGCTTATTTTCTTCCCTCACTCTGGTGAGGTCAAGTCCATCACACTGCCATTTAAATTCATTCATTCATTCATTCATTCATTCATTCATTTATTTTGCTTTTTTTTTTTTTTTGTCACACCCGGCAATGCTCAGGGATTTCTCCTGGTTCTGCACTCAGGAATTACTCCTGGCGGTGCTCGGGGGACCATATGGGATGCCGGGGATCGAACCTGGGCTGGCATGGGCTGGCGAGCGTGCAAGACAAATGCCCTACCCGCTGGACCATCGCTCAGGCCCCTGCCATTTAAATTTAACAGACAAGACGTCTCAGTTTCTGAAGTGCATGGCTTCATAGACCAGTCACATGATACCTCATCCTGATACTCAGTTAAATGATGTTATTTTCTGTGAGAAAGACAATTTCCTCAGAAAAAGAATCAGAGAAATCGGCTGAGAATATCATAAAATGTTAAAAAGAAAGTAAAGTGGCAACATGGAAAACAGGAGAAGCAATGGCAAAGAGAAATATGTTTAAGTCTAGTCAATTTGATAGTATGGCGGTAAAGCTAAAGTAAAATGTTAGTGCATTAAATATACTCATGTTTCTTACTTAAAAATATTTTGACTCAAACATATTGGTTATTATGGGTAAAATAAAATTAATGGATTCATTTTAAGTTTGAATATTTTGTGTTTGATTTTTTTGGAATTAGTCATGAAAACTAGGGATGGTTCAAAGTTTTTATTAAAAAGACGTAATATCTATAAAGCTAACAGTCTTTCTTTCTATTTCAAATATTTTCTCTTAACTATATATTATTTTCCTTTTCCAGACTAATTCTCCTCTAGTTCTTCCTAAGAACTAGTTCTTCCTAAGTTTTCAAGACATTTCTGCCCTTTTGTACTTGTCATTAGTGATTATGTATTTTAGGGTGCAACATGAAATCATGAATAGGCTAATGAATGTGATACACATTGAATTATCTTCCTTTAGTTTATGAATACTTATATTGCTGGACTACCTTTGCTTGCTGCAATTATCACAGATGAGCTGCTGATTAAAATTTATTCTCATGTAATATTATTTAATAGTGTAAACTGGCGACTTAATTACCACTTCTAGGATAATCAAACATTAAGAAGTTTGTAAAAATAATAATGCTCTCTGTGGGTGCCAGAAAGAGAGTCTTGAGAGTTGAGGCTAAACGACACTAGTAAAATTACACAAGTGCCATTTAGAGGCAGAGCCTGACAAAAAGAAAACTAAAACATGAAATTCCTTTTGCATGCTGTAGAGTTTGGAGAACAAATGTGGTTACCACTGAATTCGAGGTCACGCTCATCATAATGGAATTTATAGATTGCCTTGTATTAGTTTTCTGCAGCTGCTGTTGTGTAATGTCATAAACTAAGTGGCTTAAACAAAATAAAGGTATTCCTCATGATTCTGGAAGCTAGAAATAAGAAATCCAGTGATGGCATGCCAGTGTTCTAGGAAAAGATCTGTTCTCGGGCTCTCTCCTATAGTCTGCCTCATGTCTTTGTTTGTGGAAGGCTGATTCCAATATTCACACAATATCCTCCCTGTGGGTCTATATCCAAATTCCTTTACTTTGCACATGTATCACTCATTTAAGATGAAAGGTTATGTTGTTTCTAAATATTTCTGGAATAAGCTTCCCCCCACCCCCGCAGTTTTTCAGGCCTTCAGGTTAACCACACTTTCCATCTTCAAACCTGGATTTCTCTGACCAATCTGTCTCAAGTCATATCTAACTCTTACCAAAACTGAAAAGTTCTCTGAACTATTGTGATATACAGGGTTCACCTATAGAGTCCAGATTTCTCTTCTCTTTAAGAAGTATGCAATTTTTATCCTATTTGCAAAGTTTCTTTTACCATCAAGGTAACATATTAAAAATTTAAAGATGTGAATGCCTCTAAAATGTTATTACTATGCCAATATTGCGACCATTTGCTTCCACTTTGTGGTTCCATTTACTCTGAAAACTGAAGCTATCTTTCCATATCTAACTCAAAAGAATATTTTCCAAAAATGCTTAATTAATTTATTATCACATTTGCATAAATATACAAAATAATCATGAATTTTTTCACTTAGTGCTACACCATGCCAAGCACCATGTGTCAATTATAAAAAAGACAAGTGTCCTTTAGCAAATGCGTAGATTATTTTGTTCAACACAAGTATCATTCATATCAGATTAGAAATATTATTTCTGGGTAGCTCTGAAAGAAAAAAATTCCTTTCGGACATTCAAATGCTGTGATAGTATGCCTTGTAAGTCATATTAGAATTTTTTCCTTAGGGATAAGAAAAGATACTCTGTATAGTTAAAATAAGTACAAACTAAAGATTGAAGTATATGAGGGGGTAAATAAGCAGAGTACAAAAACTTTAGAGCAGTAAGTAAAATTATTCTGTGATCTAATTTTGAATGCTTAGTGTACATTTCACAAACCTTCAAAATGTACAAAATCCACCAAAACACTACATTGTTTTTATGATAGCAATATAACTTTTCCGTGATTTTTTTTGTAATATTGGTATTTGTGATAGCTTTATACTAATATATATTGTCATAAATTTTAGCATATGTATTACTCTGTGGGGTATTTTATGTTAGGACAAGTTATGAATAAGGTTTTGGAAACACTACCTTACATCTAATTTTTCTGTGAAAATAAAATGCTTTTAAAATAAAAGTTTGTAAATAAATGCAAAGATAAAATAAGTTTGCATTTAAACATAAGCACATACAATAATGTGGAGAGAGTGTGCAACAGATTGCAGATAATCACTGCACCATATGGCATCCCTGAGCACTGCCATGAGTGATCACTGAGTACATGGCAAAGATCCAGAATTAATCCTGAGTAGAGCCAGGTGTGGCCCTAAAATCATATATAGGTAAGTATACAGTAAATGTACATTTTAACTAAAAAAGAACTGTCAAATGTGTAGATAAAAATAAATCAATGTTTTATTTTGTAGGTAAAACCATAGGAGATGACAAAGAGCTATAAAAAGTTAAAAAATTAACAGAATGAGGAAATCTGGGTTTTATTCTTGACTTGGTTACTGTTACTGTGGTCTCATTGTTTATCTCTAAACTTTCCAGAATCAATTTTTCCTGATCTATTCACAAATGGCAAAAGTAAACTTTAAGAATTGTGACAAAGATTCGAACTGAAAATATATGATTAAAAAAACTATAGGCTTAAATATTATTGTTGTCATCGTCAGTAGATATTTCTTGTTGGATTTAAGAGAACAGGCAGATGTAGAGGCAAGAAGTATAATGAAAGATAAGGCAGACAACATATCCCAACTGATTAAGGATAAAGAAGATTTGGGCTGCTAAAAAATGTGATTCTGTATGATATATGGCAAATTTGCTTAAAAGTTTGCTTGTCAGTTTCTTATCTTCATACAATGGGTAGTAAAATTGTTCACTAAGAAGTTTCTTACTAAATTGTTACCAAAATATATGAATCGTATAAAACATATTTTAAAACTAAAAGTAAACAACAAAGATGTTAATATTCATTGAGTTATTTTTTGTTTGACAGGTAATGTCTAAAACTGCATTTTATATGCAGCACCCATCTAACATATTTATTACCTATGATACCCCTGTTCTGTTGGTCAGCTCCAGAAAAATGTATGCATTCCCTTTCATGGGTTAATTTACTTGTACCCCCTTGGATTATTCTGGAATGATGGTAGGTATGAGGTAGATTCAGTTGAGAAATGCTGGGTTATATAACTTGTCTATCCATCATTACAAAGTAAACCTATGGGTTACAACTCAGGTACCATGGTTTAGGTTTAAGATCTGTTTTCTAATAATTTCAACCCATTTTCTTGTATATAACTATAATTAAATAAAGTACATTTAATTTTGTGGAAAACAAAACATCATTTTGTAAAATCTATTACCAGTGTAAAATTTATGAATACCCTGAAAAACTAAAATGAACTTAAGAGGTGATTTTTTTTAAGTGGAAAGTTGACGTTCAACTGAATACAAATGTTAATTAGTTTAGGGGATTAAACTAAGGTAAACTGTAAAATAACATGTCTGGTCTTCTTGTACAACCAATAGAATATTTACACCCATGCATTCATTTCATTTTCTTAATAGTTTCAATATTTTAGCCACTTGTCATGGTTGATATATTTTCATTTATATCACATGTAACAAAAAAAGAGGTGCATTGTACTATTTGGATGGTAAAATAATTCTGCCCACATTGGGTTGAATCCAACAACAATATTAATTCTGTATATCTAGATTTTGAACAATTATTGCTACATTTATATTTAGTAGCTTTTTTTTGTTTTCTTTAGGGGGCCCACACCCAGTAGTGCTCAGGAATTGCTCCTAGCTGCAATCAGGAATTAATCCTGAGTTGTTTAGTAGGATATATGGGACGCCCAGGGATCAAACCCATATTGGCCACATGCCAAACAAATGCCCTACCTTCTGTGCAGTTGCTCTGTCCCCTACACTTAGTTTTAATTCATATTTTCATCTTTTTTCCTCATTCTCTAATTGTATTTTATTTCTTACCATGAATTGGAAAATGGAGGGATGGCAGGTTCCAGCCCTGGCCCGCCACCCCAGCAGAGCCTCTCAACAAGCCAGACGACCCCCCAACTCCATGAGGGCCTCCATTTTCCACATCTGGACTTCCCCCTCATCAGAACACCACCCAGCAGACCAGCCTATCACAGCCTGGCTCATCGAGATCCACCCCTGCAGCAGTCTTTTTTAAAAATTGGCCCAGGTATGCTGATCCAGAGACTCACAGACATGGGCCAGTGCTGCTACTGGCTCTCCCTGTGCCCAGCCACTCACGAGGCGCCTGGGAGGGATGGTGGGTTCTAGCCCTGGCCCCGCCACCCCAGCAGAGCCTCAAAACAAGCCAGAAGGCCCCTCGCCTCCATGAGGGCCTCCATTTTCCACATCTGGACTTCACCCAACAGACCAGCTTATCACAGACCGGCTTGCACGGCCAGTGGCCTCGCGGTTCATCAATAAATGCTGGATTTAGAGATGACTACAAGAGTATGCTACCTGCATGGCAGAGCATGGCAAGCTACCCATCTCGTATTTAATATGCCAAATACTAGTAACAATCATAGAGCTCATCCAATAACCTGATGGAATGGTTTGAGGCTCTTTATGTTCCTGGAGCAAGCAGGTGCCCTTGGGCTCTACTTGCATGAGTCAGGATATATGGAGATGTTACTGCTGCCCGCTTGAGCAAATCGATGATGAACGGGAAGACAGTGATACAGTGATACTATGAATTACAAATATAATTGCTGTACAGTTGTTCCAAGCATTCATTGTTCAACACGTCCTCACCACCAGTGCCTCCTTACCATCACCAAATGCTACCACCCCCACCATTACCTATCTCCTCCACGCCAGCTCCCATAGCTGGCTGCAACAACTTTGGTCACTCCAACATATATATGAGAAAGGTCCTGGCATAGACCTGATCCTCAATTGGGTGGTTTTATTAACATGTCATGTGGCAGCTTCACTGAGTGCCACTGGAAGAAGCTGCAATAATGTCTCTGGTCATTCTTGGAGTTACTAATCAGTCCTGGTTCATGGTCTGTTATGAATGGCGTCTATGCAACTCAGAGTCACACCCACTGGATCACTGGAGGTGGGGGGGACAAAAGGAGGGCCCTCAGTTTCCCAGTTGGCATGCCCATGGTCACCCACGTGTTTACTGGTTTGAGAAGCGATGATGAATCTGGCCAGTGAAGGATCCAGTTTCTCCCTCTCTTTGCTTCCTGAGCAGCTCTCAGCAGGCAGGAGCTGTAGCAGTGGTGTGTCTCAAAATCTCTGTGTCATTGATCAGTCCTGGTACATGGTCGGTTGTAGATGACATCTGTAAGGTTCGTAGTCTCACTGAATGGGTCCTTGGAAGTGGGTGGGATGAGGGGAGGGCCACAACCCCACTCCAAGTCCACCCTACATGCCTACAGCAACCCACATGTTTGCTGGCCCAAAAAGCAATAATGAAGCCGACCAGGGACAGAGCTAGCTTCCCTTCCTCGATGCTTCAAGGGCCACTTTCCATAGGCAGGAACTGTAGCAGCGGTGCAAATGGTCGCTCTCCAGGGTTATTGATCATTCTTATGCATCTGGACGGTTGAAATGATTTCTACGAGGCTCATACCCAGGCTCGCTGGGTCATTGGAATGGGGGATGAGGAGGAGACCTAAGCCCTACTCCAAGTCCAACCCACGAATTTGCTGGTCCTAGAAGCATTACTGAAATATTTGCAACATTGCTGAATCTTAAGTTATAATTCTAATATACATTTTAACTAGCAATAGTATATTCCTTTAATGTTCTATTTACACGAGATCAGGAAAACATACCCTATGCAGACTGACCAAAATAGTTATAAGCCTAAATAAATAAATATAATTAAAAGTTTATACTTACAATAAGAAGTTAAACAGCTATCTATCAAACAATATAATTTGGGACCACCCAGATGCAATATTTTTTAATTAATTAGCTAAATAATTTTTATTGAATCACTTTGAAGTACAGTTAGAACACTGTTCATGATTGGGTTGTAGCATATAGAGTTTGATACCTTCACTTTTATAACTTGAATCCCGTTATTCATCGATTTGCTCGAGCGGGCACCAGTAACATTTCCATTGGACCCTATCACGTGCCAGTGTAGCCAATGGCATCTGGTTGATTCAGGAATATGAAGAGCCTCAAACCGTTCCTTCAGGGTCTTGACAAGGAAGTCTGACCATCTTGTAGGTGGGCAGCCACGTGATCTTTTGACATCCCATGGGATCCAGTCGGTAAAAGCTCTAGTCCAGCGGTCATCTCTCCAAATTGCATTACATGTCCAGCCCATCTGATTTTCGATGCCTTGGAAAACGAGACAGTGTCCCTGATTCTGGAATAGCGACAGAGGTCAGAACTCCAGATTCCTTCTCTCACTTGGTGAGGCGTGATATTCCAAGCATAGCTCTTTTGATTCCTCTCTGGGAGACCGGAATAGCATTCTCATCCGACTTTCGTAGGGCCCAGGTCTCTGAGGCTTATGTAAATGCAAGGAGAATGGTGGAGTCAAAGAGATGTGCCCGGATCCTGAGGTTCTTTGTCCTTTTAGCTATTTCTTCAATGCCTTTGAAGGCATTCCATGCTGCTCTCTTCCTCCTGTGCAGCTCAGGTTTTAGGCCATTCATCATGTTGACTTCTCGACCTAGGTACACATCACTGCTGCATTCAGAGATGGTTGTTCCATTGAGAGTGAATGGGGCCTCTGGAACTAGTTCATTTTCATAAACATACTTTTCTTTAGATTCAACTATAGACCTATCTTTCCACATTCTCGATCGAAGTCAGCAAGTATTTGTGCCGCTTGGCTAATGTTTGGTGTTATTAAAACGATGTCATCAGCGAAGTGGAGGTGGTGTAGTTGCCGACCATCTATCTTCACTCCCATTCATTCCAATTGTAATTGTCCATGATGTTCTTGACGCAGGCGCTGAAGAGTTTTGGTGAAATGGTATGACCCTGTTGATCCCCCTTTTGACATCAATGATCACTTCTTTGTAGAATGGTGAGATCCTGGTGGTGAATCCATAATACAGCTCACGAAGGATCTTGATGTATTGGGTTTGAACACCCTGTTTGGTTAGGGCTTCGATGACTGCTTTAGTCTCCACAGAATCAAAGGCTTTCTGTAAATCAATGATGGTGAGACAGACTGGCATCTTGAACTTCCTAAAAACCTCAATGAGCTTGGTTACTGTGTGGATTTGGTCGATTGTGCTGAATCCTTTCCAGAAGCCAGCTTGCTCTCATGGTTTTCCTTCATCTAGTGTTCCGCCAATCCTGTTCAGGATGACTTGTGTAAACAACTTGTAGATGACTGCCACGGCTCCCCTGGGCACCGGCTCACGTAGCATGAAAGTGCTCACTGGGCCAGGGGGATGGCTTCGGTACTCCCCCTAAAAAGGGACAGTTACCAGACGGTGCTTCCCCCTAAAAGGGACTGTCACCAACAAAGCCCCCTAGAATTCCTTTGGATGTTTCTAAGAATGCTTGGTGTGCAATTAGAGCGCTTGTTTATGCTGAAACTTAGACTCTTAGTAATGAAGAGACTGGACAAAGAGAAAAACCTCCCGGCAACTGTAGTTTTCATTATACACAATTATAGCATAAAACAAAGATAGTAAAAAATGCCAGCCCGCGCAGTGTCTGGCTGCCAAGGCCTGAGCTGGTCTCAGGTCCTTGATAAGGAAAGGCCCGTGGCCTTCAGGACTTTGCTTCCCATCATTAGTGGGAAGGGAGAATTCTTGACCTATGGGTCGAGGCGACTGGCTACCCCCTGTTGACGGGAATGCAGTGATTAGCCTCCCTAAACCTCCTGTGTGAAAAATAATTGGGCCTGTTAAATTTAACACTTTCTAGTACAAAATCTTAATAATCTTACAATAATAAACTCTGCATAGAAGTTTCTATTTAGGAGTAGGTTAAGTTAATCTATAATATGTGCATAGAGCTAGTAAGTAATTCTATGAATATCAAAATAAAAAAATGTGTATCTTACTTAAGGCAAATATGAAAGTATGTAAAAACAAAAAGATGTCAGAAAAACATGTCTGAAAAACAGGTGAAGGCAAGCAGGCAAAAGGTGGTCATATGTGGTAGACACGATAAACTCGTTTTGTTGTTGAAAAATGTCTCCTTTGCTAAAAAATAACTGGTGTAATCTTGCGCCTGAGCATTTGTTGGACATAAAAAGAAAAGCTTTGCCCTCAGTAAACGGCAGCAGCAGCATTTGACCTCCCTTGTGTCTGTGCCTGTCTGTCCATTGCGCCGACGTTCCTGTTCTCCTGACTTCCTCATCTGGTTACCCCGAGACTTAGAGCTCACACCGACTGAGCGGTCTGTGGCAGATGACGGACAACAGGCAGATGGGGCGATAGTTGCTAATGTCATGAATATCTCCCTTCTTGAACAGTAGAAGTGTCCTGCTGGTTTTCCACTGGGAGGGTACCTTGCATTCGGACAGGTAGTGTATGAAGAGCTGAGCTAGTGTATTGATGAGTACCAATGGCACATTCTTCAGGTGTTCAGTTTTGACTTTGACTGGGCCTGGTGCTGTTCTGTTCTTTACCGACGAAATGGCATGCCAGATTTCAGAAGCGAGTACGTTGGGACCGCGTGCTAAACGGTGCAAAGAAGCGATAAAAAGAAGACCTCAAAGACAGAAGAGAAGAAATATTGGAAGATGCATCAGAAGCTAGGAAAAGCATTCGCACCACCCGCCTGTCCTTCTCCAACTATAAGACCAAGATGACTGCCCTCCGACGCCCTGATGGATCTATCACATCTTCCAGAAAGGCAATGGAGAAATTATCCATGACTTCTACTCAAATCTCTTTGATAGCCACATCCACTTGCCCACATACTAAATTCCACAGGTTGGATATGTCATTCCCAACACTCTCCCTTCTGAAATCCGACATGCCATCTCGTCGGTAAAGAAGGGAACAAAACCAGGCCCAGACAAAGTCAGACCTAAACGCCTTAAGAATCTGCTGTCGGTAATCATCAATACACTAGCTCGGCTCTTAACACACTACGTGTCCAAATGCAAGGTACCCTCCCAATGGAAAACCAGCAGGACAGTTCTACTGTTCAAGAAGGGAGACATTCACGACATCAGCAACTATAGCCCCAGCTGCCTGTTGTCCATCATCTACAAGCTGTTTACACAAGTCATCCTGAACAGGATTGGCAGAACACTAGATGAAGGAAAACCATGTGAGCAAGCTGGCTTCTGGAAAGGATTCAGCACAATCGACCATATCCACACAGTAACCAAGCTCATTGAGGTTTGTAGGGAGTACAAGATGGTGCTCTGATCACGTTCATTGATTTACAGAAAGCCTTTGATTCTGTAAAGACTGAAGCAGTCATCGAAGCCCTAGCCAAAGAGGGCATTCAAACCTAATACATCAAGATCCTTCGTGAGCTGTATTACGGATTCACCACCAGGATCTCACCATTCTATAAAGAAGTGATCATTGATGTCAAAAGAGGGGTTCGACAGGATGATACCATTTCACCAAAACTCACAGTACCACCCTCGAAAACATCATGTGACAATTAGAATGCAAAGGAATGGGAGTGAAGATAGATGGTTGGCAACTACACCATGTCCGCTTCGCTGATGACATCCTTCTAATAACACCAAACATTAGCCAAGCGGCACAAATGCTGGCTGACTTTGACAAGAATGTGGACAGATAGATCTACAGCTAAATCTGAAGAAAACTACATTCACGAAAAATGGTGAAGGACAGGCATGCGGTGCAAATGCTTTTCCCGGTTTCTGTTGCATCTTCCAGTATTTCTGGTATTCTGTCTTTGAGGTCTTCTTTTATTGCATCTCTGAACTGCTTAGCAAGCTTGGACGTTTTCATTTGGTCTCCTGAAGCTTGTGCCTTGCCACGTTGGCAAATGAGCTCGAAAGTGTTTCTGAAGACAGGCGTCCTTTTGTATCTTTCTCTCTCTCGGTATTCTTCGCACAATCATGGAGCTGCTGAACCAGTCGGTTGTATTCTTCATCTATTTCGTCGGTGATGGTATCTTCCCATGTTGCTGCAATGGTGCCAAAGATTTCCCAGTTGGTGGTTGTTCTGGGAGTTCTCTTCTTAAACTTTTGGTCTTTTTTTCCCCATTGCGGGAAGTAGAATATTGGAGGAAGGAGATGGTGGTTTGATACTTGGTCAGACAAAACCGCCAATTGAAGATGAAGTAGTCAATTTCCTTGTGGAACTGTCCACCAGGACATTCCCATGTCCAACGTTTCGCTTCAGCCTCCTGGAACTGTGAGTTCCCATGAATGGTCTTGGTCGACATGATAAACTCAGATAGTCTCTCACCCTGTTCATTCCATTCTAGGCCGTGAGTCCCAATGTGGAGTTCTTCAGTCGATCTTCTCTGTCCTATCTTGGCATTAAAATCACTGACTATGATCTTGTAGAACGTGTGATTTTTTTTATAGAACTCCTCCAGTTCCATGTAGAATTTCTCAATTTCATCTCCTTTGTATGTGGATGTTGGTGCGTAGACAATACAGATAGAGATTGCTGGTAGTGGGCCACATCTCTTCAAGTGTAATCGTCCTTTCCGGTTTGTTAGGCATTCAAATGAATCACTGTTGATGGACATGTTCATGACAGATAAAGATACACCCGGCAGAGCAGAAACCAGCTTTTCCCGTTGAACCCCTGCATTCCATGGACCACAAGAACATCTTTCGACCCGAGTCCACCATCCTGATAGAGTCTCAGAAGAACCCAGAGAAACCCCCCACACCTTGCTGGCAGCAATCTTCACCATCCACACTCTGCAGCAGGTAAGATCTCCACCCAAGAGAGTAAGCCAGTCTCCAGCCCGGCTTGTCGGAAACCCAGCCTACAAGGACCCACCCTGCAGAGACCCACTCTTCAGAGGGAGAGTATTTCAAGCCCAGGAATGCTTGAGCCACAGACACAGATACACCTGGCAGAGCAGAAACCAGCTTTTCCCCATTGTGCACGGCCGCTGAGCGGCTGTGCGATTTACCTCCAAATTACCATGAATATTCCACCCACCCTCTGAGAGAGCTCCACAAAGTAATGAGAGTATAGCACCCACACTGCATAACCTGGCAAGATGTCCGATGTGTGTTCGATATGCCAAAACCAGTAACAAAAATGTTTATTTTCTTGACCCCTAAAGAGCCCTTAATAAGGCAGAAGTAAGAAAGGAGAACAAACAGTGCCTCATAAAACTTCACTGCCATACTAGGCTGTCAAAACGAAGGATTAAGATGACTGTACTTTCAATGCACGTATTCTGGCATTGGAAGCATATATTGAGGATCTGATGGTGCAAGAACAAAAGATCAAGTACAACATCATTGGTCTGACTGAGATGAGGAGGTGTCAGTCGCATCACGCTGTATTAGAGACCGGAGAAGAATTATTCCTTGGAACATGCGATGGAAGAGGCTTTGGTGGTGTTGGTGTCCTTGTCAACACAAATGTGGCCATCAACGTTATATAGAGTTTGAACAACCATTTTTCCAGCAGTGTGAATTTCCCAATACCAATGACCCCCTGTGCACTTTGGCCACCCCTCCAGCCTGTTTATGGCAGACACTTTTCCTCTTTCTCCCTCTCTCTCTGTCCTATTGGGTATAATGCTTTGTAATACAAAAACTCAGAGGATATCATGGTTGTTCCTTTGCCTACTCTAAGAATGGAGTTCTTATGCAGAGTGATCATTTACAACTATCTTTGATATGAGACTAATAGACATGGGACAGAATTGCTACCAGTTCTCCCTGTGCCCAGTCGCTCACGAGGTGCCCAGGAGGGATGGCGGGGTTCTAGCCCTGGCCCGCCACCCCAGCAGAGCCTTGCAACAAGCCAGATGGCCCTCCCACTCCATGAGGGCTGCCATTTTCCACATCCGGACCTCCCTCTCGTCAGAACTCCATCCAGCAGACAAGCCTATCACAGCCTGCCTCTCGCAGCCTCTTGCGGCCACATGGTTCATTAATAAATGCTGTATTTAGAGGTGACTACCTGGCAAGCTGCCCGTGTCATATTTGATATGCCAAATACCAGTAACAATTATGTTAGGTTATTCCCATGACCTAATATAATGGTTTGAGGCTCTTTATGTCCCTGGAGCAAGAAGATGCCCTTGGGCTCTACTAGCATGAGACAGGACATATGGGGATGTTACTGGAGCCCTCTCGAGCAAATTGATGATGAATGGGAAGATAGTGATAGTGATAGTGATTGATATGATGATCACTTCCCTATCCCAAATGCCCTACTGTCTTTTCCTCCTATTCCTCAAGCAGTTAAAGCAGGCTTCCAACTGTGGACCAAGCCTCCTGTTTCTATTGTCCTTGGGTATTGGTTTCATTTTTTTAAAAAGGAGAAAGAATTATATCATTCCAGAGAAAAGTAATATAGATATGAATCCAAAAATTGTTCTTCAAAACTGAAAACAAAAACATCTTCAAAAATTCTTAACAATATAACTCTAACAAAAAATAATAAAGAAACCTATTATTATTTTATTCTTTGCATATACCAGTAAAAACCTCATTTAGAATGACTACTATTTATTTAGCTTAAGTATCTCCTTATATTTATTTAATCTTCTTTTAACTATATATATGTACTCATTTTTATAGCTTCCATATCATCTTTTTTTTTTTTTTTTTTTGCTTTTGGGTCACACCTGGCGATGCTCAGGGGGGTTTCTCCTGGCTCTGCACTCAGGAATTACTCCTGGCAGTGCTCAGGGGACCATATGGGATGCCAGGGATCGAACCTGGGCCGACACAGGCCGGCCGCATGCAAGGCAATCGCCCTACCCGCTGGCCTATCACTCCGGCCCTCTATATCATCTTTTTTAAAATTTTATCATACCACTGTGAGATACACAATTACAAAGCTGCTCATGATTGGGTCTCAGTTACATGGTGTTCCAGTACCTATCCTTCCACCAGCGCACATTTCCACCACCATTGCGCCCAGAATCTCTCCCCTCCCCAAGATTGCCTCTACAGCAGGCACCTTCCTTCTTCTTATCACTCCTTGCTTTCAATAATTGTAGTCATGAAACTATTTACTATGATCATCTAGACATTTATTTGTCCTGGTATCACTAATTCAAGTTTTGAAACATGTGTTACTACCTTTTATCTTTCAAGTGTTTTTTCTTTATTAAGTTTTGCTTTTGTCATTATTTTCTGTATTAAAATCAGAACATGGTCTTAGTTTCAATGATTTACAAGGAGATGCAATTATTAGGATAAAGGAGCCTCTATCCAACACATTTTGGTATCAGCAGGTATATGATCCAGTCTCCTTGAAGCCACCTATGAAAACACAGATTTGGATACATATTTCAATGTCACCAAGAATTTTTTAATAAATATGCATGCAAAATACTGTGTAATATAGCATTTAAACCTGCTGCAACCAAAGCAGGTGTAGGAAGGTATAAAAGACTTTCTTAACTCGAGTATTTTCACTTTGCTTCAGGTAATTAATTTAACATTCCTGCATACACATTATGAGTGTGAGGAATTAGCATTTATACAGAGAGAGTATTATAACAATCAAACACTGCAAGCTATCTGACCCTTTTTGGATCCACATCTGAAGTCTAGGAAGTATCTTTAATAGGGAACAAGTAAACATTTGTCTTCATCATGTGAACAATTCAACAGATGAAGAGAGACAGAAGTTTTCTCTGCAGGTGAGTTAGTAGCTGCTGCCAAACGCTTTCCATTGTCTCATCTCAAAGCAAGTTTATAGCAGATAGATTGAATTTCTTTTGCTTTCATGAAGTCTAACGTGTTGAAAAATTCTGTTTCTCATGAAAAATATGATTGATGCAAAAGGCTAGGTGCTTGGATTTTCTAAGAGACAATTCTTATTTTTTGTAACAATACCATTCCACAGAATAAAATGTATTTAAGTTATCTCCTATTTTATTTTTTATAAGTTGAATTGATCAGAAAGATTAACCCTCTACATTAATTACCCATAATTTTGCCATCAAGACATGCCATAAAAGTGCTCTAAAAACAGAGGAGTGATTGAAAATGAGACACAAGTGTCTAGTTATCTGCAAAACTAATTTGAGCACTAAATTAGAACCACCCCTGCTTTTCCTAGATCATATTCATTTGCATTTTTGTGTACATATCACCTTCAATGCATATCATTCTTTGCTACATGTCTCTAACATTATGTTAAACATTGGTGCCAGATTGCATCTCTTGGGCTGATCTTGCAATCAGTTTGATTTCGAAAATCAAATCCCTAAATGAACACAATTCAGAGTTGCTGTTGATTTAAAGATATAAAAATACAGAGTTAATAATATAAAATATAAAAATGTAAATAAAGATAACCTATAGTTTATATGTGATTGAATAAATATAATTTTTCAGACTCCTAGAGAGCTGGAAAACTGATATAGATTGCCCTATTACAGTATAATTAACTACATAACATATATTATGATCACTTGCTCAATTTTTTGTCTCATCTGAAAAATCATTGCTTTTCTTGATTCATGGGCCTAATTTAAATAATGATGCCAGTATAAGACTTTATAACAAAAAATGAGATAGAAAAATATTATATCGTAATATGTTATTCTATAATCTTTGAGCCATTTGTACTTAGAAATTATATGCATACATTGGCCTTATTTTGACTAGGAATATCATGTCATCTTGATGTGTGAGTGTCTAGTGTTGTATTTATTCTAAAGTGAATTATACCACATAATGTACAGGTGATGTTACTGTAGACTGTAGTAGTTTTCCAAATAGATGTATGATATGAGGTTACAGATTTTATATTAAGTTTAGCTGATCTAACAATAAATGTTTAGGCAGGCAATTCTCTTCAACTTAAATTATTGCATTATGGATATGATTATTTGCATGATTAAAAAAAACTCTAATGAACAATAGTGCCATGCTTTGGATTGTTATTTTAGACAAAGATTATTTCTACTTACTAAAATTCACATTCAAGGAAGGTAAATCTAAGATGAATAATTAAAATTTTGATCTAAAGTTTCCTATAATATATTTTGTTCTATAGTAGGGAGAAAGAAATAAATGATTAAGTACAGATAAATAATAATTATGCAAGTGTTTGTTATCTTCATTATATATTCCATACATATACTACATATATCATTCAGAGAGCTGGGAGATAATTTTCAGAAGATTATGGTATTACAAACTAGCTACAATGTTATTTGTATTTATTTATTAAATTACCATGAGTTAGATCATTAGAAAGTTGTTCGTGATTGGGTTTTAGTCATATAATGTTCCATACCCATCCCTCTACCCAAGCATATCTCCCAACACCAATGTTCTCAATTTCCCTAACCCCATCCAACTTGCCCTATTGCAGGCACTTTTCTTCTCTTTCTCTCTCTCTCTTTCTCTCTCCCTCACTTTCTCTGTCTCCCCTTGTGCATTGTGCTTCGCAATATAGTCACTGAAAGGTTTTCATATATATCCCTTTACCTACTTTCAAGACTCAGTTCTAAACTAGGGGTACCATTTCCACCTGTTATTGCAAACTGGTCCCTTCTCTACCTTACTACCCTATGTCCTCCCACACTCTTGTGGTAGTTTCCAACCATTGACAAGTCCTCCTGGTCCCTGTTTTGCCTGGTCTTGGATATTAGTCTCATCCTATTTTTTTTAATATTCCACAAATGAATGCAGTCTTTCTATATATATATTGTTTTCCTTCTGACTCATTTCACTCAGCATGACATTATCCACGTCTGTATAGGTAAATTTCATGACTTCATTTTCCTTAACATTAGCATAGTATTCAATTGTGTAGATGTTCTATAATTTCTTTATCTAGCTATCTGCTCTCAGGCACTCTAATTATTTCCATACTCTGGCTATTGTGAATAGTGCTCCAATGAGCACATAAGTGCAGATAGTGTTTTTGCTGTGTGTTTTTGGCCCTCAACGTATATCCCAAGGAGAGTTATTGCTGGGGCAAATTGGGAGCTTATTTCTAGTTTTTGGAAGGATGTCCATAAAGTTTTCCCAAAAGGCCGGACCAGTTAGCATTCCCACCAACAATGAATGAGTACCTTTCTCCCCACATTTATGCTAACATTGGATATTCTTGTTCTATTGGAACTGTGCAAGTGTCTGTTGTGTGAGCTGATATCTCATTATCATATGAACTGATATGTCATTGATTTGCAGGAATTGTATTGGGGCCAAATGGGAGCTCGGTTTCTAATTTTTAGGGAATTTACATATTGTTTTCAAAAATATATAAACCAGTAGGCATTCCCACCTACAGTGAATGAGAGTCTCTCCCTGAATTGAACCAACAATGGCTGTTCTTGCTGTTTTAGATGTGTGTCAGTCTCTATGGTGTGAGATAATACAAGGTACATGGAAGAAATTGTATGCAAAATCTTCCACAATACTGAATCTAAACGCATCTTCAAAGATGAAACACCACTGACCCAGTGAGTGGAAGTAAAGATAAACAAATGGGAACATAAGACTAAGATGCTTTTGCAACTCAAAAGGAACTGTGACCAAGACACAAAGACAGTCCATATTGGGAAAGAATATCTATCCAATATCCTTCTAATCAGGGGTTATTAGTTAAGATACATAAGGCACTGGTAGAACTTTACAAGAGAAAATTCCAAGCCCATCAAAAACTGGGGAGAAGAAATGAACAGAAATTTCCTCAGTGGAGAAATTCAAATTGCCAAAAAGCCATATAAAAATTTCTTTATCACTAATCATCAGGGAGATACAAATCATACAATGTTCCAAGACTCATCCCTCCACCAGTGCACATTTCCAATCACCAATGTCCCCAGTTTCCCTCCCACATCCTCCCTGCCAGATGCCTCTATGCCAGACATTTATCTCTCTTTGGCACATTTTTTGTGTTTATATTATTTTTATGAAGTGCTCATTTAACCATTTAGTTCATTTTATTGTTTGTAATTTTTTCTTAACATTAGTTTGTAGCATTAACTATATTATGAACACTATTTAAATAAACGATTAAATTTATTTTATTTAATAAATGAATAGTTTATTTCCTATAAGTGATTCTGAAGTGGTTTTATAGCACCTTTTTGGATATCCACTAACTTTTGTACAATAAATGAAATGTAGTTTTTAGTTAAGACTGTAATGATAGTTAAAAGCTGTTATGCCAGGATTTCTGTTTCTGTCTGAAGGGGGTATATATAGCCCCAGGATAGAATCCCATATGCCTGGTGCCTAGGTCTGACAACCAGCACCAGGGCCAGGGGGCCAGGGGCAGGGACACGGCAAGGTGGGCCAGCCTGAAAGAGAAAGAAAGGGCCTGAAAAAGAAAGGACCTAAAAAGAGAGGGCCTGAAGAGAGAGGTGCTGAAGAGAAAGATAGAGACAGAGAAAAGATAAAGAAACAGACTAAGAGAGAGAAAGAGAAAAAGAAATGAAATAGAGACAGAGAAAAACAGAGAGACAAAGAAAGAGATAGAGAAACAAACACAAAATAGAGAAACAGGAACAAGACAAGGGAAACAGAGAGAGACAGAAATAGAAAGAGACAGAGAAAAAGTCAAGAGAGAGAAGAAAGATGACCTGATAAGTGGTCCTGAAGAGAGATTCTGAAAGAAGACCTGAAGACAGTGCCACAAAGAGAGAGGTCCTAAAAGTAGAGGTCCTGAATAGAGAGGTACAGAGAGTGAGGCCCCGAGAAAGAGAGAGAGAAGTCTGCTGGAAAAGAGAGGTCAGTTGAGAAAAGATATTAAAGTAAGGGTCTGAGGAGAGATTAAGGGGAGAGGTCCCTGGAATGAGGTGGAGTGAGAGAAGAGATTAAAAAGAGAGATTATAAGGAGAGAGCTTCAGACCTTCAAGAGCCTGCGATCTTGTTCCTTTGTCCATTGGACGGGATGGGGAGGGGAAGGTTTTTCTGCTCCTGACATGGCCAGGGATTTTATTGGATTGTGACTTATGAAGAGGACCCCAATGGCCCTAACATCTGCTGCTTTGGATATCCCCTGCCTTGAATACTGTTGGGGGAACCTGCTGGACCCTGGGGGATCCTAAACAGAATTTACCTTCTTATTAAAGATATAAAAACATAAAAAGAAGTTAATATTTTAAAGCTTTTACAAAATTAAGTACATGATTTCTTAAAGGAGGATCAAAGAATATGATATTATTACAGTTAGAATTATTATAAGCCTCTCCATGACATAGAATCTAAGGTCTGCTTTAACTTTTCCTAAATGTATGTGATCAGTTTTGTAATGTGTGTAGCTGACTCCATTCCTAGAATCGGCACCAAGAGAAATTTAAAGGTGGGAGTGCTTTGACGGGTAAAATATTTATTGAGAGAGATAAGTAGTAGAAGTAGGAGAGCTTTTAGCAAATGATGCAGAACATATTACTGTGGGGAAAAAAAAGAAAGACTGGGTCAGAGGATTAGTTAAAGAAATGCCATTTCAGTGGAGTTCTGAAAAGAGCCTAGTCAGGTCTCATAGGCGTATATTAGAACAAAGATAATTCATTACAGGAAGGCAGCAGTCAGTCATTGACTGAGAGCTGCACAGGAAAAGTATAATATTGATGAGAATATTGTGATGGATCCCAAAGGAATGGCAGTTGGAAGCTCCTAAATGCAGAGTATATCTTCAAAGAAGACCTTAAAGCCTATACCCATGTATGGAAACTTCTCTACAGAAGAGCAATATGTATCACAGCACGGGGACATTCAGCTGAAATTTCTGGTAAATATATATATATATATATATATATATATATATATATATATACCATAAATTTCTGGTTTATATATATAATTTCTGGTTTATATATAAATAAATAAATAAATAAATATATATATATATATATATATATATATATATATATATATATATATAAGACCTGGGAGCAACCCTGGAAACCCTGGAGTTAAGTATCCATGGCCTACAACTTTCTAAACCTTACTATTATTATATATAATTCTTTATCAGTGTTTATAATTTCTTTTCCCTACGTTGTACCAAATACATGAACATGTGTTTAGCAGTCATTGTGAAATAAATATGGTTAAAGTGATAACTGAAACACAGAGGATACTGATTACTTCTCACAAATGACAATGATAATGTTTTACTAATTTCTAATGTAACTCTTCATGGGGTCTCCCTTCCATTAAGATTGTGAGCTTTTCAGCCAAGCCAGTTTCATTTATATTTTTTCAGGTGAAACATTTCAAATACAGAAAAAAAATTCAAAAAGATAAGATACGGATCACTTGTATCAAGTGTCTCCCAGACAGTAGCAAGTCTGAGCAGTAGAATGCAAAAAGCTAATAATGAAATCAATTACCTCAAAAATACGGTATACAACTCTCTCAATAAAAATCAGATCAAAGAAAAAAATAAAGAGCATATATGATGTTTTTTAATTTTTTAAATGTTTTTAACAATTATAAAAATGTTCATGTTTGGGTTTCGCCATATAGTGTTCCAGCACCCATCCCTCCACCAGTGCCCATTTCCCACCACCAATGTCCCTGATTCCCTCCATTCTCCCCTAGCCTGCCACTATGGCAGGTTTTTGTCTCTTTCCTCTCTTCCTCTTTCTCTATCTTTTCTCTCTTTCTTCTCTTACATATTGTGGATTGTAATACATATACAAGACTTAGAGGTCATCACGTGTATCATTTTGCCTGTATTCAATAATAAGTTCTATTTGGTAATAGCACTTTCAACAATTATCGGCACATTGTTCCTGGACTGCCACCCCAGCAGAGCCTCACAACAAGCCAGACGACCCTCCCAACTCCATGGGGGCTGCCGTTTCCACATCTGGACTTCTTTCTCATCACAATTCCACCAGCAGACCAGTCTATCACAGCCTGAATTATTGACACCCACCCTGCAGCATTTTTTTTTTCAATCCTGCCCAGGTATGATGAACCAGAGACTGACAGACATGGGGCAGAGCTTCTACTTGCTCTCCCTGTGCCCAGCTGTTCATGAAGCACCCGGGAGGCATGGCGGGTTCTAGCCCTTGCCTGCCACCCCAGCAGAACCTCACAACAAGCCAGGCAATTCCCCCACTCCATGGGGTTGCTGTTTTCCACATCTGGACTTCCCTCTTGTCACAACTCCACACAGCAGACCAGACTATCACAGCCCAGATCACCGGATCATCGACACCCACCCTGCAGCATTTTTTTTTCTATCCTGCACAGGTATGCTGAACCAGAGACTCACAGACATAGGGCAGAGCTGCTACTTGCTCTCCCTGTGCCCAGCCACTATGAGGCACCCGGGAGACTGTTGGGTTCTGGCCCTGGCCTGCCACCCCAGCAGAGCCTCACAACAAGCCAGATGACCCCCCACTCCATAGGGGCCGCCATTTTCCATATCTGGACTTCCATCTCGTCACAACTCCACCCAGCAGACCAGACTATCACAGTCCAGCTTGGCGCAGCCACAAGTGGCTGCGTGGTTCATCAATAAATGCTTTATTTAGAGGTTACTACAAGAGTATGCCACCTGCACGGCAAGCCTGGCAGGCTTCTCGTGTCGTATTTGATATGCCAAATACCAGTAACATTTATATTAGGTCATTCCCATGACCTAATATAATGGTTTGAGGCTCTTTATGTTCCTGGAGCAAGCAGATGCCTTTGGGTTCTACTAGCATGAGACAGGACATATGGAGATATTACTGGTGCTCGCTCGAGCAAATAGATAATGAACAGAAAGATAGTGATAGTGATTTTTCTCTTATCTGCCTTACCTACCCTTTTATTCCCACACATTTGTGGTAATTTACATCTTTGACAAGACCTCCTGATCCACGTTTCGCCTGACCTTGGATGTTGGTATCATAATATGTGTATATATATATATATATATATATATATATAGACATATATATATATTTTTGTGTGTGTGTGTGTATTTAAGTCATGCAAATAAATGTGGTCATTCTATATCTGTCTCTCTCCTTCTGGCTAATTTCATTCGACATGATCCTCTCCATGTCAATCCATTTATAGGCAAATTTCATAACTTCATTTTTCCTAACAGCTGCATTGTATTCCATTGAGTAGATGTACCAAAGTTTCTTTATCCAGGCATCAATCTTCGGGAACTCTGGTTGTTTCCAAATTCTGGCTATTGTGAATAATGCTGCTATGAACATAAAAGTAGGGATGGTGTTTCCGCTGTGTGTTTTTGGCTTCCCAGAGTAGATTCCCAGCAGTGATATGGCTGGGTCAAATGGGAGTTCAGTCTCTAGTCTTTGGATGAATGTCCATATAGTTTTCAAAAAAGGCTGTTCCAGCTGGCATTCCCACCAATAATGAAAGAGAGTCTCCTTTTCCCTGCATCCACACCAGCACTTTTGTTCTTATTCTTTTGGATATGTACCAGTCTCTGTGGTGTGAGATGATATCTCATTGTTGTTTTGATTTGCATCTCTCTGATGACTAATGATGATGAGCATTTTTGCATATGTCTGTTGGCCATTCAAAGCATCTTCCTTGTCAAAGTTTGTGTTCATTTCTTCCCCCATCTTTTGATGGGGTTGGCTGTTTTCTTCTTGTAAAGTCCTACCAGTGTCTCATATATTAACCCCATATCAGATGGGTATTGGGTGAATATTGTTTCCCATTATGTGGACTGTCTTTGTTTGTTGATCATTGTTTCTTTTGAGGTGCAGAAGCTTTTAAACTTCATGTAGTCCCATATGATAATCTTTTCTTTTAGTTGTTTTGTTAGTGGTGTTTCTTCCTAAATGTCCTTAGCTTCAATGTCATGGAGAGTTTTTCCTATATTTTCTTCGATGTACTTTATGGATTCAGGTCTGATATGAGATCTTTAATTCATTTTGACCTGATTTTTGTGCATGGCGTTAGAGATCCAAGTTCATTTTTTCCATTTAGCCGCCCAGTTTTCCCAACACCACTTGTTGAAGAGGATTTCCTTCACCATTTTGTACTTTTTGCTCCTTTATCAAAGTTTAATTATTCATGTATTTGAGGCTGGTTTTCAGGATATTCAAATATTCCATAGTACACAGGTCTGTTTCTATTCCAATACCATGCTGTTTTAATTACCACTACTTTGTAGTAGAGTTTGAAGTTTGGGAAAGGTGATGTCTCCCATCTTCTTTTTCCCAAGAATTGCTTTAGCTACCTGTGGGGGTTTATTATTCCATACAAATTTCAGAAGTGTTTGGAAATTTCTTTGAAGAATGTCATGGGTATCCTTATAGGGATGGTATTGAATCTGTATACAGCTCTTTGGAGTATTACCATTTTGACAACGTTGATTCTCTGATCCATGAGCAGGGAATGTGTTTCCACTTCCTTGTGTCCTCTTTTATTTCTTGAAGTAATGTTTTGCATTTCTCTTTGTAGAGGTCCTTTATGTTCTTCATAAAACTGATTCCTAGGTATTTAATTTTCTGTAGCACAATTATGAATAGGATAATTTTCTTTATATCTCTTTCCTCTCTTTTGTTATTTGTATATAAGAAAGTCACCGACTTTTGGGTATTAATTTTGTACCCTACCACTCTACTATAAGCGCCTATTTTTTTCTAGGAATTTTTTGGTAGAGAGTTTAAGTTTCTCTAGTTATTTTATTATGTGATCTGCAAATAGTGATAGCTTGATATCTTCTTTGCCTATCTGGATGCCCTTAATGTCTTTTTCTTCTCTGATTGCTACGACAAGTACTTCCAGTACTATATTGAATAAAAGAGGTGAGAGGGGGCAACCTTGGCTTGTATCTGATCTCAGGGGGAAGGCTTTCAATTTTTCCCCATTGAGAATGATACTTGCTGTGGGCATTTGGTAGATAGCTGTAACTATCTTGATCAATTCCCATTTTTTGGAGAGTTTTAATCATGAAGGGTGCTGGATCTTGTAAAATGCTTTCTCTGCATCTATTGATATAATCATACTGTTTTTATTTTTTTTCTCTTATTGATATGATGTATTATGTTTATTGACTTGTGAATGTTGACCATCCTTGCATTCCTGGGATGAATCCTACTTGGTAGTGATGTATAATCTTTTTGATGAGTCTTTGGATTCTGTTTGCTAGTATTTTGTTAAGGATCTTATCATCTATATTCATCAGGGATATTGGTATTCAATTTTCTTTCTTCGTGTTGTCTATCCCTGCTTTGGGTATCAGGGTGATATGTGTCTCGTATAAGCTATTTGGGAGTGTTTCTGTTTCTTCTATTTTCTGGAAGAGCTTGAAAAGGACATGCAGTAGTCCTGCTTAAAAATTCGGTAGAATTCACTAGTGAAACCATCTGGACCAGGTTTTTTTGTGTTTGGATAGATTTCTAATTAGTGTTTCAATTTTCTCAATGGTGATAGGCTTATTCAGGTATTGGAGGTCTTCTTGTTTCAGTTGTGTGAGGTTATAGGACTTAAGAATTTTATCAATTTCTTCTAGATTCTCATGTTTCATGGCATACGGGTTCTCAAAGTAACCTCTGATGATCTTTTGTTCTCCAAAATTCTTGATGTAAATATTCACGCAAACTCTTTTGCTCTAGCTCCAAGTTCTGCTTCTCGTTCTTTTCAAGACTTAAATCGACCAACAAACACTTTGTGATTGTTTAGAAACATCCATTCATTTTTCCAATAGCTCGTTCAGCTGCTACCTGTGTCTCAAAATGTACAAATCCAGGGGCTGGAGAGATAGCACAGCGGGTAGGGTGTTTGCCTTGCACGCAGCCGACCTGGGTTTGTATGGTCCCCGAGCACAACCAGGAGTAATTCCTGATTGAAGAGCCAGGAGTAACCCCTGAGCATAACTGGGTGTAACCCAAAAAGCAAAAAAAAAAATACAAATCCATAACCCTTTTCAACACAAACCACCTTACATGAAAGGATGTTCCCAATACAGAGAACGTATCATACAGTGCTTTGTTATCTATGGATTTGTCCAAATTTTTAATGAATATGTTGCCCACTCCACTTTTGCGAAGGGATGGATCGGTTCAGACCAAATGACTCATACTGGTTTGCCCTTTATGCCATCAAAATTAATTGTGTCCAAAGCACACTCCACGTCCACCAACTGCTGGAAGTTCACATATCCGTAGCCAAGGGAACAGTGGGTAATCATGTCCCTGCAGACCCAAATGGAGAGGATGGGCCTGGTGGGACTGAACTTCTCAGAGATTATTCTCCTCAATCATGTTGGGGTGCAGGTCACCCGGCGCAGGTATGCCTGATCCAGAGACTCCGCATACACTGGGCAGAGCTGCTACTGGCTCTCCTTGTGCCCAGCTGATTATGAGATGCTGGGAGGAAAGATGGGTTCTATCCCTGGCCTGCCATCCCAGCGGAGCCTTGCAAGAAACCAGAGGAACCCTGACACCATGAGGGCTGCCATTTTCAGCATCCGAACAGCTCATCAGAGCTCCACCCCAGCAGAAGAGTTGATCACAAACCCGCATTTAGTGATCATCAATAAATGCATGAGAGAGGCGACTACAAGAGTATCCCACCCACACAGCAGAGCCTGGCAAGTTACCCTTGTCATAATTGATATGACAAATACCAGTAACAATTATAGACCTCATTCTCATCACCTGATGGAATGGTTTGAGGCTCTTTATGTTCCCGGAGTGAGCAGATGTCCTTGGGCAACACTAGCCTATGACTGTTTTTCTAAATTTCAAAACCTCTGAATTTTTATCACTGTATCACTGTCCTCCTGTTCATCGTCGATTTGCTCGAGTGGGCACCAGTAACATCTCCATATGACCTTGAATTTTTTATACAAATGCTATTAGGTCTTTAAGCATTTTTATTACTGTGGCCTTCACGTTATTTTAGAGAAAAAATTATCAAATTCACAGTATGCATTAAATGCTTTTAGCTTTACTTATTTTTGAAAGATTTTTTTCTCGATGCAGAATTTCAGCTTATTGGTAATGTGATGCTATTTTTAGCTCTCTAGTTTTGTTTGAGGAAGATTCTTAATACCCATTGTATGTACTGTGATGATAACATTTCTCTTTTACCAAGACACTCTACATCTCTTACCCCTACTAATTTTATTGTTTATGATTTATATAAGTGATTGTATTATGTATTTGTTGTGTTCATCATATTTTTATTTATTTTGTTTGAGTTTAAAGGATTTTACGTGGCTTTAATTTTTTTTCCTTAGTTACCTGGTCAATATCACTGAAAACACTGATTGTTTCCCATTGTAATTTTAATTGGAGACTATATACTAAGTATTGCTTTTTCATATATCACTTGTTGGATTTTCAAATAGAATTCGTTTTTATTTCAATATATTTTTTCCTTTTTGAAAAAATATTTTTGATTCACACTGAGGACTTATTCAGAGTTTTTGCCTACCAGGTTCAGGGACTCATGTGAGTTGCTGGGGATCAAACGGTGTTCAGCTTTAAGCAAGCAGCCTACCCACTCTATAAATCTCATCTCTCATGCTTTAATTAGAAAATTTTATAGATGCCTTATACTTTTATAACATTTGATTTCATGATTTCTAATAAACTAATAATGTGATACATAGATTTTGTGCTTTCAATTATAGCACTTCAAGTAAATAGTTTTTATTTTCTTCTAATTCATCAATTTACCAATTTCATTTCAATTTTGTAATTAATCAAATTCACTGGAAATATTTTGTCTTGCCATTTTTAAGAGACTAATCCAGATTTTATAAGTCTATATGGTAAAATCAATAGGTGTCTGATCCTTTGTTCTGTCTATTGTATAACTTTCTAATTTTAAATCATTTTTCTCGTCCTCTGGATTTGTTTAGAATTTTTACTAAATGTTGGGTGCACCATCTGAGAATTTATAAAGATTCTGTTCAATATTATATTCTTTCAGAGATGGTGTTCTTTTTATTTCTGGCATAATTAGAATATGGGGAAACACAGTAATTTCTGCCTGGAACAAAATTACTTTGAAATCTGAAGGGTTGTTTCCTGTTCATTTTTATTTTATTTGTAACTGAAAAATCAGTGCATTTTTCACAGTACTCTACTCTGGTGCATGAACTATTTTTTGAATCTCTTTATTACTGTAAGACCTGCTTGGCTTTTCAGCATGATGGAGAAAAAAATAACTAGGTGATATCACTATTTTCCCCCGTGTTCTGATCTTCAATCTCTCAAAACTGGCTATTTTGTAAGACCTGAATGCAAAGTATTCCCTTTGCAAATATACAACTCTTTCAAATACTTGACTCTATTTTTAGTTTCCTATTTTGGACTTGGTTTTTTGTCCTCGTATGTTATAAGGTTTATTAATCATGTAAGCACTCCTTGGTGGGGGGCAGTGATGCTAAGGTCAGGGGGAAGTCAGAACATTATTTACCAGAAATTCCAGCCTTAACAATTGTATATCACAGTGCCTCAGTAAAACACATTTTTTTTTCTTTTTGGGACACACCAAGCGATGCTCAGAGGTTACTCCTAGCTCTGCACTCAGGAATTACTCCTGGCACTGCGTGGGGGACCATATGGAATGCCGGTATCAAACCTGGGTTTGCTGCACACAAGGCAAATTCCCTATTGGCTGGACTATCACTCCAGCCCCAAACACAAATTTCAAAAGTCAATATGGGGCAAAACATTACCATCAATGTTCTTCCTCACTGTCATCAGTTTGTAGATTTGCTATAATGAATTATTGCACACTAAATGTGATAATCAACAAAATGCATTAGCTTATAATTCTGAAGGCTAGTTATGCAAGGTCAAAGTCTCAGCAGTTTTAGTTACTCCTGTTACAAACCTCTCTCCTGACTTTCAGCATTTTGCCAGCACTCTTGGCTTGAATATATATATAATCCCCATCTCCTGTATGCATCAGTTTCCTTTTTTGTGAGATCATCAGTCAGATTAGCTGTCTTTCTATCCAGATCAAATCTCAGCTTAAGTAATTGCCTCTAAGCAGCATTATTTGCAAATAAGACCACACTCTGAGTCATTATTAAGGCTTACATGTATGAATTTGGTAGTGAGAGAGTCATCATTCATCCTAAAATATTATGTTTTGCTAGATCTGGCTTCAGTTCCATGCTTTGCTTATGTAGATCTTTGACATCTTCAAACATGTAATTTTCAATCCATTCAACTTTTTAATTTGCTATTTTTTGGCCATACCCAGTAACTCTCAGTGTGTATAAGTGATTCTATGCTCAGATCACTCCTGACAGTGCTCAGAGGACCACATGTAGAGCAAAATATCAAACCTGGGTGTTACAAATACCTTACTCCTTGTACTGTCCCTCTGGACCGTCCATTTAAAATTTACAATGTTGGAACCAGAGTGATAATAGAGTGGGTAGGGCTTTTACTTTGAAGACAGCTGACCTAGGTTTGATGATAGAAATCTCATATGGTCCCTCTGAGAACAGAGCCAGGAATTGAGCATCGCTGGATGCAACCCAAAAAGAAAAAAAAAAACATTTAATGTTGTTTTCAGATAAATTGACCTGATACTAGCTAGTCATTCATGCTCTTAAGCGTAAGTCTTGTATTTAACACAGTCAGTAGTGGTTAAATACCATGACCTCAAACTTCCCTATTAGAGATTTCCTCCTTGAGAGTAGGCACAGATTGGAGAATATCTGTCCTATCATCTTATCATTTTCCATTGCACTTGATACTCCTCGAACACATTTGCATTTTACTTACCTGAGCTAGTTTGTGGCTATCTTCAGATTAAATAGAAGAGTTTTTAATAATAGAGAAAGGAAGATGGTCAGAATGGCATGATGGGGGGGTCTCTGTTGCTTGCTATTAAGTCAGTAAAATACAGACACAGAAAAATGATTCTGTGGGGGGGGCATTTAAGTGATTTAGAATAAAAAAAAAAACAAATTCCTTTTAAAACCTAAAGAGAGACTAAGAGGGACTAAAGAGATAGTACAATGGTTAAAGTGATTGTCTTCAAATGTGACTAATCACTGCCTTTTGGCACTACAAGGGATTATTCCTGAGCATAGAGCTTGAAATAGCCTCTTGAATGCCACTGAGTGTGGCCCTGAAACCAGGATTAAATAAACTGACTAAAAATAGATCCTAACTAGAACACTTAAAGTCTAAATCACAGTTAAAAATCTTCACACTCTGTGCTTTAATTTATAGGAATATGTGAGTCATAGATTAGTTGTACATATTAAAGGAGATAACAAAGAAAGTAGTGTTCCTACATATTAAAGGAAAACAATGTACTTTTATTTAAAGAACTGATGTGGTTCAAACCATACATTCCTTCTAAAGTATAGGATAAACTTTCTATTCCAAGAATTACATGTTTTTCAAACTCCAAGTACATAATCATACACACAGACACTTATATCCATAAGTATAATGAAAGAATTACCTTGGAACAAAATTTAAAGTTGTCTAGCTATTATTATTATTTGATTTATTATTATTACTATTATTATCATTTTGGTTTTTGAGCCCACAGCAACGTTCAGGGATTGATTCTGGCTCTGCACTCAGGAATACCCAGGCCATTCTCAGGGGACCATATTATTTTCATGCAGGAAATTGATCCTAGGTCAGCCTCATGCAAGACAAGCACCATATCCATTGTCTAATCATACTTCCTTCCTTTTTGTAAAAGTGAATTTTATTCATTTATTTATTTTGTCCATAGTAGAAACTCTGAGGAATTACTTATGGCAGTGCTCAGGTCACCATGTGGGATGCAGGGGATAGAACCTAGTTCAGCTGCATAAAAAGCAAGGATCTTATCTGCTCTAGTATCTCTCATGGCCAAAATTACTGTCTAAAATTATTAAGAGCAAAATATCATTGTTAAAACTTTGAGCTTGGCAAATGGAAGCAATGATAAACAAATGGGATTATATAAAATTGAAAAGCTTCTGCACCTCAAAAGAAACGGTGACCAAGGTACAAAGACAATCCACAGAGTGGGAAAGGATATTCACCCAATACCCATCTGACAAGGGGTTAATATCCAGGATATATCAGGCACTGGTAGCACTCCACAAGAAGAAAACAGCCAACCCCATCAAAAAATGGGGAGAAGAAATGAACAGAAGCTTCCAAAAGAAAGCATATGAAAAAGTGCTCTTCATCTTTAATCATCAGGGAGATGCAAATCAAAACAACAATGAGATACCATCTCACCCCACAGAGACTGGCACACATCCAAAACAGCAAGAACAACCGGTGCTGGCGTGGATGTGGGGAAAAAGGGACTCTCATCCACTGCTGGTGGGAGTGCCGCCTGGTCCAGCCCTTTTGGAAAACAATATGGGCATTCCTCCGAAAGCTAGATATTGAGCTCCCATTTGATCCAGCAATAGCACTCCTGGGAATATACCCGAGAGACCGAAAAACACATAGCAGAAACACTATCTGTACTTCTTTATTCATCTCTGCGCTATTCACTATAGCTAGAATCTGGAAACAACCTAAATGCCCGAGAACAGAGGACTGGCTAAAGAAACTGTGGTTCATCTATAGTATGGAATACTATGCAGCTGTCAGAAAAGATGAAATTTACCTGCAAATGGATGGACATGGAGTCTATTATGCTGAGTGAAATTAGTCAGAAGGAAAAGGACAGCTATAAAATGACTGCATTCATTAATAGGATATAAATAGATACCAGTGTTTTACTAAATATGGGAAATGGTAATGGCAGATTAAAACTCACCACTGAATATACACAAAGAGACTTAAGTGATAAACTCTAAATATCTGCAGGGCTAGCCACAATGTGTAAAATAAGAGGGAGAGAGATGCAGAGACATAGAGAGAGAAGAGAGAGAAAGAGAGGAAACTGGGGTACCTGCTATTAAGGCGGCCTGGGGGGCAGGAGGGGAGGGATACATTGGTGGTGGAAATGGGGCACTGGTAGAGGGATGGGTGCTGGAATACTGTATTACCAAGAACCAATTATGAACACCTTTGTAATTGTATGTTTCACGGTGGTATAATAAAAAAATTTAAAAAATAAAAGAAAAGAAAAGAAAAAAAAAAAAATTTGAGCTTGGGGTCGAAGTGATGATAGAGAGGAGAGGGTGTTTGCCTTGCATGTGGCCTACCTGGGTTGGATCCTCAGCATTTCATATGGTCCCCAGAGCACCACCAGGAGTAATTTCTAAGCTGAGAGCCAAGAGTTACCACTAAGCAATGCCACATATGACCCTCTCAAAATAAAGAAAAAAAATTGTTAATCTCCCTAGGAAAAATATGAAAGGAAATGGTGTGATGCATGCCATGCTGAGAGAATATTTTTAGTGAAATCTTAGGAGTTCCACTGAGTTTAAATTTGTGAGTTTTTAAAAAATTATAGCTTTTTCAATGTTTATTATTACTTATTTAGTATACCATCAGAAGATGTTATCTAAAAAGCTATTACTGATTTATTTAGCATGATATATAGATATTTGCTTACTTCTAATTTCTTTATAATAAAAATTGATTAAGGCAGGAATTCTATAACATTAATAAAACAAAATAAACCAAGTTTTAATTAATAAACCTCCAGGTGGCCTATTTTTAAATGAATATGATTTAATATAGAAGTAAATTGGATAAGTGAGGGCAATGATGGAGACCCACAAATAATTTCTTGCTTTTGATAATGATTTTACAAATAAATATGATAATGAGCAGTTTTTATTAGTTATATACTCATAGATCATGATGTGTTCTAGCCTCTTCTATAACTTAAAATATGTATTTCATGGGGCCTGACCAATAGCACAGTGGGTAGAGGGTTTGCCTTGCACGGGGCCGGCCAGGGTTCAATTCCCAGCATCCCATATGGTCCTCTGAGCACCGCCAGGAGTAATTCCTGAGCAAAGATCCTGGAGTAACCCCTGAGCATTGCCGTGTGTGACCCAAAAAAAAAAAAAAAAAAAACAGGAGGGTTCAAATACCTTTTTAAATTATTTTTCATGATTACCTTATGTAGGAAAATTATACATAGTGAAGAAAATTTATGAACAAAAAATATTTTGTTACCCCAGGACCAAGACAATTCAGTTGCCAGGGCCCCTACTCTTGAAAGTTCTTGTAGGGGCCAGAGTAATAGTACAGCTGGTCGGGCGTTTGTCTTGCATGTGGCTGACCCAGGTTCGATTCCCCAGCATCCCATAGGGTCCCCCAAGCACATCAAAGAGAATTCCTGAGTGTAGAGCTCAGAGTAACCCCCTGATCATTGCCGGGTGTGACCCAAAAAGCAAAAAAAAAATAGAAAGAAAAAATAAATCTTTAACATATGACGTAGCACTGTGTTTCAATCTTGGCTAAAAATCTAGCAATTTTAATAACTGTTCTAGGGAACAATGCTTTCAATGTTTTTTTTAAACTTTAAACATTTAAAAACAGGTTACTTCCTCTTTTATCACTTACATATCTTCATTTATTTATCCTTCAGTTCTCTGTGGAACTCTCAATTTGCTTTCCTTCATTTATTACTGAGTACTATTAGGTTAACATGGTGTGTATTAAACATACTAATTCAGTTTAATTAATTTAGTCTTTAATCCAATCCTAATATTCATTATAATTTGACTATACCTCTATACACAGAAGTGTATAGAACACAAAGTGTATAGAGGTATAGAAGACTATACACAGAAGCCCCAATAATATTTAATAATTAAACTATATATAAATAATTAAATATATGTTATATATATATGATTATATATATATATATATCACTGTATCACTGTGTCACTGTCTTCCCATTCATCATCGATTAGCTCGAGCAAGCACCAGTAATATCTCCATATGTCCTGTCTCATGCAAGTAGAATCCAAGGGCATCTGCTTGCTCCAGGAAGATAAAGAGCCTCAAACCATTCCATCATGTCATGGGAATGAGGTCTATAATTGTTACTGGTATTTGGCATATCACATACGACACGGGTAGCTTGCCAGGCTCTGCCATGCGGTAGCATACTCCTGCAGTCATCTCTAAATCCAGTATTTATTGATTAACTGCTTGGCTTCAAAATGGCCTCACTGAGCTGGGCTGTGATAGGCTGGTCTGCTGGGTGGAGTTCTGAGGGAGGGGGAAGTAGGCCCTCATGGAGTAGGGGGTCGTCTGGCTTGTTGCAAGGCTCTGCTTGGGTGACGGGCCAGGGCTAGAACCTGCCATCCCTCCCGGGCACCTCGTGAGTGGCTGGGCACAGGGAGGCTAATAGCAGCTCTGCCCCATGTCTGTGAGTCTAGTATATATATATATATATATATATTTATATATAATATATATATATGATATATTATATATATCATATATATTATATATTATATTATATATTATATAATAAATATATAATCTGTGAGATTATATATAATATATAACCCAGTACATCAAGATCCTTTGTGAGCTGTACTACGGATTAACAACCAGGATTTCACCATACTACAAGAAAGTGATCATGATGTCAAAGAGGGGTTCAGCAGGGTGATACCATTTCATCAAAACTCTTCCGCGCCACCCTCGGAAAGTCATGAGACAATTAGAATAGGAAGGAATGGGAGTGAAGATAAGACAGTCAGCAACTACACCACCTCTACTATGCTGATGACATCATTCTGATAACACCAAACATTAGCCAAGCAGCACAAATTCTGGCTGATTTCGACTGAGAATGTGGAAAGATAGGTCTACAGCTGAATTTCAACAAAACTATTTTCATGAAAAATGAACTAGTTCCAGAGGCCCCATTCACTCTCAATGAAACAACATCTCTGAATGCAGCAGTTATGTGTATCTAAGTCAAGAACTCATCATGATGAACAACTTCAAACCTGAGCTGCACAGGAGGAAGAGAGCGGCATGGAACGCCTTCAAGAGCATCAAAGAAATAGCTAAAAGGACAAAGAACCTCTGACTCCAGGCACATCTTTTCGACTCCACCGTTCTCCCTGCATTAACATATGCCTCAGAGTCCTGGGTCCTACAAAAGCAGGATGAAAATGCTATTCGGGTCTCCCAAAGAGGAATCAAAACAGTTATGCTTGGAATATCATGCCTCACTCAAGTGAGAGAAGGAATCGGAGTTCTGACCTCCTTCAACAATCGAGAGTCAGGGATACTGTCTTGTTTGCCAAGGTGTCGAAAGTCAGATGGGCTGGGCATCCAAATGTGATTTGGAGACAACCGCTGGACTAGAGCCATTACTGACTGGATCCCATGGGATGTCAAAAGATCACGTGACCGTCCACCTACAAGATGGTCAGCCTTCTTCGTCAAGACCCTGAATGATTGGTTTGAGGCTCTTTGTATTCATTGAGCAAGCAGATGCCATTGGGCTACACTGGCACATGATAGGGTCAAATGGAAGCGTTACTGAATGCTCACTCGAGCAAATCTACAAATAACGGGATGTCAAGTGATCAATGGATCATGATTATATATTTCCAGTAACAGACTAACTACTAAGAGAAACTTAATGTCTTTAAAATCAACACAATTGGGTTTAATTTTTTTAAAAAAATTCAAATTACTAGTTTAAAGACCCACCTTTTACATAAAATTATTGAAATGGAATGAAGATATTGAAAACTCATCTGTCAGGTCAACATGGAGAAAAAAGGAGACAACAGATCTGTTTCACACTTATAGAGCAAATAGTGAATGTGATTCTAGCAGCATATAAACAGGGCCTATCAGTTCCCAGTTCCAACAAGTGAGAACATCTGCTCGGAAACCAGTATCTCCTTTGTTGTATCAGTTTTTTTATAACCTATTGAACACTCCATTGAGGAAGATAACATTTCACTCTTTGACCTCTTCATCAGTGCTCAACATATCTATTTTACCAGTAACTACTTTATATAATTTATAACAGATAACTAAGTGCGCTTATAACTACATTTCCCAGTATGCTTTCCTATAAATAATTGATTATATTTTCCTTTGTATTTAAATCATCCCAAACACTTGGAATAGTCTACATGAACAAACCATGTTAATGCATTCATTTTGTTTCAGCAATAAACCTCAGGAAGAATTTTTTCATACATAAAATCTCTACATAGCTCTGCAGTTACTCTGCATAATCTCAAAACAACAATTCTCTCTTCTTTTCTTTTATATCTCATGCCCTATGGGAATAATGAAAATTTCATAATCAAAAGAAAGCTATCTTAAGAAAAATTTTCTTTTAAGTAAATGAACTTTCTTTGGCAGTGAGTGAGAAATGCTGGACATAATATCCTCAGCTATTCTAGGCAGGTTAGGATGCTTTCATTTAATATAAGTTATAGGCTTCTTATTTGAGATTTGGAAATAAGAAATTTTCAAAATAAGAAATTTTGAAATTTTTATTATTCCCACCTTAATATTTCTGGTAAAATATTACATATGCACATTGAGTGGTGAGGGAGAGAGAGTTGATTGGGATGTAAAGGGACCTAGACATCAGTCTTCCCAGAAGATTGTTGCATCACCTGGAAGTGTGCAGTTATACTAGTATGCGTGCTTTAGGTGTGCATCACTGAAAAAATGACATCTGAGCACACTGCATGACATTTGTCCTAATAAATTACAGACTTGTCAAGTTTCCCTCCTACAAATCTGTACTACTACTGCTGATTTGGATACATAAAATCTGAACTCTTTATGTTCAATAAAATGCCATTTAATCCACTTTTACGCTAGATAAAATGAAAAAATTTAAAACCTAGGTAAGATGAAAATTAGCTTAAATTTTTATTTGGAGCACTTGAAATTGCTCAACTGTTTGAGATGTGTATGTTTTGCTTTAGATTCTAGAGGTTCACCCTTCTATCTGGAGGAACACAAGCTTAGTCTTCTTCCCCTCTCACTCACTCTTTTCTATATCCCAAGGTAGGTACTAAGTTCTATAATATTTTCAAGTGCACTTCATTTTCTCCCCCTTTTAATACATTTTATTTTATATATAAGCAATTTTAATTTACAAGATAAATCTTGCCATATCTCTGAGTCTTGTGTGACCATGTGTAAATATATCATAGGTATATACAGCATCTAAGATAACAATTCTTAGAAATATTTGAATTATATAGTACAGGGATTAAGCTGATTGTCTTAAACATCAGCATCCCTGATTAAATTCCCAGCATCACATACAGCTTCCCTGAGTGATTCCTCAGAAAATTACATGAATGATTCCTCAGCACAGAGTCTGGTGTAAGCCCTGAGAGTATAGCGAATATCAAAGGAAAGAAAGGTAAAAAGGGAAGGAAATAAGGAAGGAAGGAAGGAAGGAAGGAAGGAAGGAAGGAAGGAAGGAAGGAAGGAAGGAAGGAAGGAAGGAAGGAAGGAAGGAAGGAAGGAAGGAAGGAAGGAAGGAAGGAAGGAAGGAAGGAAGGAAGGAGGGAGGAGGGAGGGAGGGAAGGAAGGAAGGAAGGAAGAGAGGAGGAGGGAGGAAAGGAGGGAGGAGAGGAAGGAAGGAAGGAAGGAAGGAAAGAAGGAAGGAAGGAAGGGAAGGAAGGAGGAGGGAGGAGAGGAAGGGAGGGAGGGAGGGAGGGAGGAAAGGAAGGAAGGTGAGAGGGAGGGAGGGAGGAAAGGGAGGGAGGGAGGAAGCCAGGGAAGAAGGAAGGAGAGGAAGGGAGGGAGGGAGGGAGGGAGGGAAGGAGGGAGAGGAGAGAGAGAGAGGGAGGGAGGGATGGAGAAAGGAAGGAAGGGAGGGAGAGGAGGGAAAGAGGGAGAGAGGGAGGGAGGGAGGGAAGGAAGGAAGGAAGAAAAGGAAGGAAGGGAGGGAGAGAGGGAGGAAGGAAGGGGAAGAGGGAGGAAGGAGGGAGGGAGGAAGAAAGAAGGGGAGGATTGAAGGGAGGATTGAAAGAGGAAAGAAAAAGAAGGAAAACATATGGTGTTCACAGTGAAGTAATTAATATTATTTATTTAACACCATTGGAATGCAAAATATCCTTAGAGGTATAATATCAATAAAATTTATTGAAACAGTAATTATTTCCTTTAAAAAATGTTAGCATGTTTGAATGAATGTCAAAAGAAGTTTAACCAGTGCTGATTCACTAATGAAAACTGTTTAACTAGACCTAATTAATGACAGCATTTGCCTTGGAAATAATTGCTGTATCCGTACAAAATTTCTATGACTATCATTGATATTTACTTAGCTTTAATTTAGAAAACTGGATGTTGGGCCAACTCTGTGTCATAAAGCACATATATTAATTTTCTCTCTGATAATTTGATTGAAGAAAATTGCTACAGAATTTTTCTAAAACTATGCTAATTTTTATTTAAGAGTGATTTAATGTCATAGAAAAAATAGCAATGATCTTTATCACATATTTAATAAGCTATGTTAGATGAAAGCTATGATATAACATGCAAACTTACAAAGTTTCAATCAGTAAAATCTGCAAATAACATTTAAGACATCAAAATTACAAAATTCATAACCAAAATTGTATAGGTACACTCACGTTCTTTAGAGAAGCAGAACTCTAAACAGCATATTTTACCCATGTGTAACAGACTTATTTTGACCATGACTGAGTCCAACTACCAAGATGCATCCTTAGAATTACAAATTATTAAAAAAAAACAACATAAACTCCATCACAGCAGTCAGACTATACTCTCATCATAGTATGACACTTTTATTCTTCTCTATGAGTTTTAGAAAATATTTGAAAGTACAAAATCATATAATTAAGCTATATTTTGATAATATCTTACATTTTTCCTAAATTTCATATTTTTATTTCTATCATGATCTATTGTAGATGTTAAATTTATCTTTACCATATATTTCACAGTTCATTACCTGTCCCTTGAACTGAGAAATTATACCAGATGGTATAATTTTGTAAGTACTACATTTGTCATGAGTGTGCTTCATTTTTGTATTTATTAATTATAAGCAAGACTGTGTATGAATATGTGTAGAAAACACATGATAATTTTGCTATTCATAGGTAATTACAATAATAGTGATATAAACATGAGTTATGATTCCATCTATGCTTGTTGTTCAATAAAATGTCACAAAGTAATACCCTTAAAATCAAATTTAATTTCAAAGCTATTCACAAGCATTTTAGAATTAAGAATTAATTTCAAGTTACTAAAATAATATTTGAATCTACATTTTTGTAATAAATATTGTACCAATTACTCAAAACAGTATATGCCTTGGTCAAAGATGACTAAAAATATTTATATGAGTCAAAAGGCACAAAATCATTTGTACTTTCATCGCAAATAATATTTTTATTATTACCTGTGAAGCCTGAGAATATATACAAACAGTACAATTTTATCATGTTTTAAACACTAATAAGGAAAAGTATGAAAGGGAAGTACTGACCAAGTAAATGCTTCTTTCTTGAGAAAGACATCGATGAATTCTCAGACTGGGAAGTAATAAGTGAAGGCAATTTCAAAGTTGGGTATAGACAAAAATGAAATTTCTATTTTAACCAAAAAGAAAAAAATAAAGCACAAGAATTTTGTTTTTAATGACAGAAATAATAAAGAAAAATATACTAATATTTGAGTAGTATATTGGAACTTGAAAAACCTACTTTCAAATTTGTTTATTTATAAAGCTTGGAAGTCATTGTTAAATATCAGTTTATCTCTGTATGGGCATTTCCAGTTAAGCTTCAGCTTCTACACTGTCATAGTTAGAAAGTTCAAAATCAGTGTCTCTGGAGATTGAATGTAAAAGATTCCAGCTTCTTTGTAAAGTCATAAAATTCTTACATCACTCTTTTCTTATCTAATAATAAAGCCCAGCTTTGAGGGAGGGTCATGTCCCATTCTACAATAAATTTTCTGGATTATATTTTTTTACATTACAAAATTTTTCTGCCTATGTCTGGAAATTTCTAGTGTTGACTATCATATCTAATACATATTATTGCAAAAAATTATCCTTGTTATATATTCTATAAACTTGTTCTTTTTGCCAGGTATGTATTTCCCCAAGCCTTCACAAGATTCACGTCTTTACTTCATAGTTGTTTTGTGCATTAGCCTTCACACTTATTAGAGATCCACACTTGCTTGCTTGGAGGTAAACACATTTCTCTCTGATCTAATTACTTACAGATGTAACATGGCCAAGTAAATATACTGGTAAGATCTATCTTGTCCCACATTGATTGTAATGGCATAGAGAAAATATTTATATCAGCTAACATAGAATACATGGTAAGATATACTGTCACATAAAGTCACGGATTCAAACTGTTTTCCATCCACATCTACAAAGTGGCCTGCAGAAGGTAACTCCAGGCAAGATGCAGAGACTCTGGGAAGCAGTGTACTTCAACACTTAACCAGCCCACATCACAGTCCAGAAGCCTGATGTCCACCAGGCAAATGCAAGGAAAGTGCTCTAATTTCTATACTAACCCTCCAAACTCTGACACCATTTATTAACTTGAGTTAATAAATTTTATTTACAAAAATTAAATCATCCTTTATAAATAGTTGGACTTCTTACAAAGATAAAACAAAAAAATATGTTTATGCAAAGTCCGAAGAATTCTTATAAAGTGTTTCTAAATTATAAAACTGCCATTATAGAAGTTGCAATTAGCAACCCAAATGCAACAGTGAAATTAAAATTTCCTAATTTATCTAGGATTTAGGAATAATGTTAACTTATTATAGGAATTCAAGTTTTCATCAAGTTAATACTATCACTCCGGCCCCCAGTTCAGTAAATCCTCAATATCTTTACTGATACATGATAAAGATTTTCAATAAGTTCAAGGAAATCCAATGGCAGGTAGTCAACAAAGCACAGGGAAGCAAAGATTCAGAATTAAAAACTACAACAATCAGAAATGACAAATAAGAGCACGATAGGCGTTTTTAAAACTCAACAGAAGAAAATGGCAAAATAACAGCATATTGTTTTTAAAATACATTTAAAAAATCAAAGAGCTCTAAGATGAGGAGAAAATTGCTAAGAAACACCAGAAGTTGGAAAATAGTCTGATACAAAAGGAACAGCATATCAGAGAACTAAGGAGTGAGTTTTAGAGGAACAGTAAGAATCATCAGAGAATCTGAAGAATAGGAAGGCAAATGAAGTGTTGAAAAAATAGCTAAATAAATCACTGAAATGAATTTTCAAGTTGAGGAATATACACACTGAAATCCAAGAGGCTAAAGGGTTCCAGCAAAAACAAACTCAACTAGGAAATGCCAATATACATTGTACTCAATTTGACTAAATCCAAAGTTTGAGACCTAATATTGAAAGCAGCAAAATAAAAAAGAACTAATAAAAGTATGTCAGTAAGTTTCATATCAAATCAAGCAAATGAGACTCTATGAGCTACAAGTGAAAAATGGGTCATAGTACAAAAAATTCAGTGTAATAAACTGTTTGCCAACAATGCTTTGCCAGCAAGATTAGCATTCATATTTGAAAAAAACAATGCAGAACCTCATGGATATACAGTTTAGGAAATTCGTAGACCGAAAATACATTTGCAAAATGCATTAATAGAGTTGCTTAAAAGACAGAGCATTCTCCCTAGTATGTGGGAATTGATTAAGAACTCACTAGGAGTGCATATGGTTGCCCTCTACTAGATCAAGAAAGGCATGTTTCTCATAATTTGCTAAGAGATTTTATACATTTTCAATAATGAAATAACATCTTGTTTACGTTGATTGTTCTATATCTGATCATCTGTTACATCCAGATTTATTAAAGCAATATTTTACTTATTAAGACAGACACTAAGCAGTATCTATAAAATTATTGTCTGATATAAAATCAGTATTCCATTTCTTAGGACAAAACATTTGGTACTACTACAAACTTATTATTATCTTCCCATTTAAATTTTATTAATCCTTTTAGCTTATACTACATTTTACATTGGGAGGTTGTGCCTAATCAATGAGAACAAATCTATTATCACTTAAAATGCTTTATTTATTACAGGGAGACATCATAATTATCAAAATAAGATTCAAATGCAAAGTAAAATTTAATCTGATATATTTTAGATGTCAGAGTTGTGAACTTAGTTATTCATATAAAGATAATAGGCAGTACGCTATTTTGTATTAAATAATTTGAACTCACTTTAGGTAGGCTAAAATCATATAGCAATCAATCATCACCAATTGATTTTTACTGATATATTTTCTGATAATTCTATTTGCCATTTCTTTAAGCTTTGTTGGAGCAAATAATATGAAATAAATTTGTTCTATGCCTGTCAATGGCACAGGTTGGTTGGGGCAGGAGAGAATCTGAGGACATTGGTAGAGAGAAGAGGAAACTGGTGTTGAGTTTGCTGTTGGAAAACCTTGTGCAAAAAAACAAGTTTATCATAATCAAATCTGTAAATAACAATCTTAATAAAAATGAAGAGAAAGCTGTAAATATATGACTAAAATTTTCACTTGTCACTTGTAACTTGTCTTCCTGTTTTTCATCGATTTGCTATAGCAGGTGCCAGTAACTTCTCCATTCGTTGAGAATAAGGTTCATTATTGTCACTGTTTTGGGCATATCAAATACACCACAGGTAGCTTGCCAGGCTCTGCCGTGGCTCTGGGTTCATCCCAGGGTGGCCCAGTCTTTTCCTATGTCAGACCATCAACCATTCAGGGCTCACAGGGCAGAGCCCTGGGTGTACCCAAGTCTTTTCTCTGCCTGCCACCTGTAAACACAGCTGGGCACTGCAGCCACACCTGCAACATGTAAGAAATACAATTTCTATTGATTCAGTTTATTATGCTAAAGAGTAATTCTCAAATTTTCAAATTGATTCACTAATATTCCTAATTTGTATTCATATTCCCAATTTATATTCATAATAATTTGTGTCTTTGGTTTTTAATTTTCACTTTTTTTAGTTAACTTACTGCTGTTTTTAGTCTCTCTTTTTCTCTCTCCCTTCTTTCTATTATGGTATATTTTGTCTGGATTTGGTTATTTTCATCAATTAAATAAAAATTTGTTTAGAAAATATCTCTGTTTTACTTATTTCATCAACTCTATTATTATTGTTATTTTATTATCTCTAATTTCATTTTATTTTAATTTTTTCTGTACATATATTATTATACAAAGCCATACAAATGAGCTATTTTTAGTCTTTTCTATTTTGCTATGAAAGTGTTGAAATTATATTTAAGTATTAAAATTATTTTTATGTAATTTAGCTAAATATATATATATATTTAGCTAAAGTATTTTAGATAAAGTATCATTAAGTGTAAATATCTAAAAGGACAAAGAACCTCTGGCTCCGGGCGCAGCTCTTCGAATCCACCTTTTTCCCTGCATTAACATATGCCTCAGTGTCCTGGGCCCTAGGAAAGCAAGATGAGAACGCTATTTGGGTCTCCCAAAGAGGAATGGAAAGAGCTATGTTTGGAATATCATGCCTCACTCAAGTGAGAGAAGGAATCTGGAGTTCTGACCTCTGTAGCTATTACAGAGTCAGAGATTCTGTCTAATTTGCCCTGGCATCGAAAATCAGATAGGCTGGACATATAATGTGATTTGGAGATGATCACTGGACTAGCGCTGTTACCGACTGTATCCCACGGGACATCAAAAGATCATGTGGCTGCCCACCTACAAGATAGTCAGACTTCTTCTTCAAGACCCTGAATGAACGGTTTGAGTCTCTTTGTATTCCTGAAGCAAACAGAAGTCATTGGGCTACACTGGCACGTGACTGGGTCAAATGGAAGTGCTACTGGCACCCGCTCTAGCAAATCGATGAATAATGGGATGTCAAGTGATCAAGTATCACACTGTGTCACTGTTTACCGTTCATCATCGATTTGCTCGAGCGGGCATCAGTAACATCTCCTTCTGTCCTGTCTCGTGCAAGTAGTGCCCAAAGGCACATACTTGCTCCAGGAACATAAAGAGCCTCAAACCATTCCATCAGGTCATGGGAATGAGGTCTATAATTGTTACAGGTATTTGGCATTTAAAATATGACATGGGAGGTTTCCCAGGCTCTGCCGTGAAAGTAGCATGCTCTTGTAGTCATCTCTAAATCCAGCATTTATTGATGAACCGTGAAGCCGCTTGCAGCTGCGCCGAGCCGGGCTGTGATAGGCTGGTCTGCTGGATGGAGTTCTGATTAGGGGAAGTCCAGATATGGAAAATGGAGGTGCTCATGGAGTGGAGGGTCGTCTGGCTTGTTGCGAGGCTCTGCTGGAGTGGCAGGCCAGGGCTAGAACCCACCAACCCTTCCGGGGGACCTCGTGAGCAGCTGGGCACAAGGAGAGCCAGTAGCAGCTCTGCCCCATGTCTGTGGGTCTCCCTATGTCTCATGGTCTGACATAAAAAACACTGGACCCCCTGGGATGAACCCAGAGCCATGGCAGAGCCTGGCAAGCTACCCTTGGTGCATTCGATATGCCAAAAACAGTAACATTAATGGACCTCATTCCCAACGAATGGAGACGTTACTGGAACCCGCTTGAGCAAATTGATGACCAATGGGAAGACAAGTGATACAAGTGATACAAGTGAAAATTGGGTATAGTATTTTGTAGAATTAAAATATTTTACTAGCATTTCTTGGTTTTCACAAAAGGCAGTGATTTAATTAAGCTACCTCTTCTTAATTATCACATGGTGTTTTCTTTTTTCAGTGAAACACTGGTTTATAACCTTGCATCATATATTGCTCATATGATATCATTCTGTGTGTTATTACTTCAAAGATATATAGAGAAGTAATGATCCACCAGTGACTAGTTTCTCACATGATGAAAGCAGCAAATCTAGAATTCTCAGTGCACATGCAATATTTCCTAAAGCCAATTTATATGATTTTTTTTGTTTAAATGCAGTACTAAAAGGTATTTTCACTCAACCTAATGAAACCGGATTGGTAACTGCAATCCGTCACAGGCAGGCAATGAAGTTGCCACGAATAAATGACACAATACCTGACTACCATATCTCTGTTCCTATAAAGCATATAGTTCATCTACCAGTGATAAGTAATGTGTGAATCATTTCTTTCTAATTATAGAAATCCTGCAGGCCAGGGAATTTGTGGTTGAGGGAAGGTAGGCGCAGCAGAGGATTGGATATATGTTCTATGATGCCAGCTAATTTTTCAGGTCCTCAGTTTACATTTTAATTTCAGTATTTCCTTTTATTCTACACTTACTTGATTCATTTGCTCTCTCGATCAAATTTGTACTTTTTAGACCAAGTTTGCACAGTTAGTTATACATTCACAGAGATGGATAGGATAGAGAGTAGAATGGAGATTTGTTAGACCTCATAATAAGAGCTGACAGATTAAAAAGAGCTATCAGGTAAGAGAACAGACAGTTTTCATACCTGGCCTGACAGGAAAAGATTTATTACAGAATCTATAGAGATAGCCATGCAAAACTATGCACTAACCAAAGTCAAGTGCTAGTTCTATGTTTTCAGATTAAACCCATTGTGGTCCCCCAATAGCTGATATAATAGCTAAACTTTACAATTTTCTAGATTAACATAGGGAGTCTATTTAATTCCATACCCCAATAGGGAGTTAAATAGATTATGAAAAAGAGAGAAATCCTCCTTACCTGAAACCCCAAGAAGCCCCATGCCTGTCACCTGAGGAACCCTATTTTTCTGATCCTAGACCAGGATTTGGGCTTGCCTCATTTCCTTCTATTCACCTCTAAATTACACATATGTTCGTGGGTCTGCCCCCAAATATCACTGCATACATCTCTGATATTGGGGTCAGGTGGATGTGGGACTCTTGTTCCTCAGGCAGTACATAGCCTTGAATCTCAGTTAAATCAATGGAGTAAAGAGTTGACAATTCCTGGGTCATACTCAAATAGAACTGCATGGTAATGGTAGTAGACTGATATAAATTAACAAACATAAAAATAATGCCAAGATCTCATCAGACCATAATAACACAGAAATATACATTAACCATAAAAATATGTGGAAAAACTCATATAATTTAGACTATCAGTGTATCACATAGTACATACCGGAAGACTGAACAACACATTGCTAAATAACGACTGTATTAAGATAAAATAAATGATAAAAGGAAGAAATACAAAGTTTCCTGAGTGTAATGATGATAAAGAAATAAAATATCGAAATACATATAACACAACAAAGGTAGTTAGGGGCAAACTCAACATAACACAAGGCTACATTAAGAAAGTAGAAAATGATGACATTGACAACTTAAATGTGCACCTTAATTGCCTGAGGAACCAACAACAAATGAATCAAAAGGCTAGTAGAATAAAATAAATAATAAAAAACAAACATGAAGTCAACAAAAAGAGAAATCAAGAAACAATGCAAAAAATCAATGAAACCAGGAGCTGATTCTTTGAAGGAATAAACAACACATCATGGAGAGTTCAATGATATGATGTCCTTGACAGAGGCATCAGATTCAAAACTAAATGAATGTGATTATATCAAATTACAAAGTTTCTTCATAGCAATTTAAACATGGACCACAACTAAAAGGCAGCTGAGTATGAGAAAACAGTTTCTTTGAACACATCAGATACTGAATTGCTATCCATGATATATAATGTATTCACAAAAATGAGCAATAAAAAATCCAAAATAGCCATCAAAATACAGGGAGAGGAAATAAACAGACACTTTCACAGAAAGACAGGTAAATGACTAATAGGCATACGAAAAATTGTCAGCTTATATGCAATACTTTTCACAATAGTTAAGCTATAGAATGAACTAGATATCCACGAACAGAAGGATCATAAAGATGTTGTGCATGTACGTGCAAAAGTGGAATAATACGCAACTGTAAGGAGCAATAAAATTATGCAACTTACTGCAACAATGGATGAATATGGAAAATATCATCTTAAATAAAGTAAGCTAGAAGTAAGACAATCATGGTATGACCTCAGCCACATAGAATAACTATATCATACGCAACTGCAAATGGAATGGATGCCTCATTCACCTTTGCCTCAGATGCTAATGAGGATAAGAATGGAGAATGAAAGAAAATGAGGACTTTTAGTCTTATATTGTTCCAGAACCTGTCCCTCCACCAGTACCCTATTCCCACCACCAATGTCCCCAAATTCCCTGCCCCGCCCCAGTCTGCCTCTATAGCACACACTTTTCTTCTTTTTCTCTCTCTCTCTCTCTCTCTCTCTCTCTCTCTCTCTCTCTCTCTCTCTCTACACATTGTGGCTTGCCCTACAGACATTTAGGGATTATCATGTAAATCCCTTTGTGTATATTCAATAATAGATAAATAATAAAAAAGAAAATAAATTTATTGAGGGGTTTGAAGCAGAGATACACAGGAGGCAATAGGGATGGTGATTAAGGGGATTTCGGTAAAAGTGTTTTAAAGGATGAAAACTGTCAAATTCAAACCACACATAAAATCACATAACTCAGCCAGCAGCAGCTAATGCTTAGCAATCAGACTTCTGAACACCCAGAGCAGGTAATGTGTAGGTAATTAGACTCCTGACACTGCAACTGGCCTTGGCCATGTGAGGACTCAGAAAAATGGGCTTAAAGTAAGGAAAGGATGTGGGTTCCCAGGTTGTCATCCTGGAAAATGCAACCTGCAGACAGGGTTTCCCCTTCAAAACCATGCTGGTGACTCCATAGTGGTTTGTTCCTTGGGTTCTGGACAGAATTCTAGTGCATTCTCAGTCACTGCCAGTGTCTAGTTAGGTCCTGTGGCTGCAATAGCCAAGTGACCTTGTGCCACTAGGCAGTGGGAGGAGGGGAAGGGGGAAAGATGGTGCCTTTGCATGTGGGGTCCATCCTGAAGATGCTCCACAGCATTGACACGTTGCCACTTTGCCACATTGCTTACGGAGAGGAAACCAGATTCTAGTGTTGGCAATTTTCCATGGGAGCTGTGGTATGTGTAGATTTTGGGGGAATTGTGTTCTTTAGTTTCGGTGGAGAGGATTGAAGCAGTTCTCTGAAAGAGCAGAGACAAGGCTCTTAGAACTTTGTACAATAATGGACAAGAAAGCAAAACCTTTGTGAAAAACTGAGTCATACCAAAGAGCGTAAAGTAAAACCAAAGAGTATAAAGACCTAGAGGTGTTCAATGACTGCAAACATTGAGAGGCGACTGATCTGTGAGTGCTTAAAGACAGTTTATGAAGAGCTAGAAAGCACCAAATCTCCAGGGAAGGATCTAACTAGCTCTCCAGAAAGAGGGATGAAAGGTGTGAAACACACATCTTTCAAATGAGGTGATTCAAAGGTAAAATTGCATAACAACATAATATCCCTAGAAACGGCAGAGCCTGACAAGCTACCCGTTATGCCAAAAGTTAGTAACAATTATGGATCTCAATTCCATGACCTGAATAATGGTTTGAGGCTCTTTCTGTCCCTGGAGCAAGCCGATGCACTTGGGCTACACTTGCTGTGACAGGACATATGGAGTTGTTACTGGTGCCCGCTCAAGCAAATTGATGAACAACGGAAGACATTGATACAGTGACAGTGATCCCTAGAAATAAAATCCAAGTTTTCCAAGGGCAGGTAACAGAAACCAAAACGACCCTGAAAATGCTTCCAAGGAAGGACATCTTCATATTGCTTTCAGTGATGCCATGAAGTATAGTTTCCAGCTACAGGAGAGTCAGCAACTGCTGTTACAAGAAGCGGACAAGTAGAAGGAATGGGTAAGGGCATTTAATAGCAGAAATTCAGATGGTAACACTCCACAGACAGTAAAAACAAGTTATCATTGCTTAAGAGAATCAAATCAGTTTTCTGTGCAAACACTTGTTGAAGATGCGAGACTGGGCTACAGTCTTGGAGATGCTCCAACAGAGGATCCGCTGGAGAGTGAGTCAGGAATGGACAGGAATTGAGAGTGAGAGGAATTGATAACCAACCAAATGAAATTTTGAGGATATTGATTCAAGTTAAATACTACTTTAGAAATACTGGAGAGAGAACCTAACTGGATAATCAGTTATTTGAAGGTGATGAAAGAAACAAAGAACTTACAATATATATTGAAAATCTCAGGAAAAAAACAAGCATCTTTACAGTCAGATAAAAGCTTGAAAAGTTTAAAAAACAAAAGCTTCAATACCAGATACAAAGTATAGCTGAATGCAATCAAGACATATTTTACGAAAATTAATAGTGAAGCAAAATGACAGGGTAGTCAAAGAAAAATTCCTTCCCAAAGTAATAATCTGTGAGCACATGGATGTGGAGACATGTCAAAAGTTGGAGGCCAATCAAAATCTTGAAGAACTGGAAAGAAATAACTACTCTCATAAACAGAAAATTATTTGCCACAAGACAAATGAATGTGATGATTATTTTGCAATTTAGACTGCTGAAAGTCACCTCCTTTGTTTAAGAGGAAAATGTGCTGCATTAGACAAAAATTAAATCAGAGCAGTCTTCGAATTTGAACTTTTGCAGAAAGATCTTGATATCCCTGATGCTCAAAATTCAGTCTGGTAGAAAGTATGCTCCTGTGACTCCCCAGGTTTGATCCACTCTACGTCTAAAATGAGAGCTTTCCTCTTCTCCAACACAACTGGAAGGAGCAAAAGACTCATGAAGCCCAAGGATTCCTCTGGAACATCAGCTAAGCAATGAAAGAGGAGAAATGAGGCTGGATACATGAGCCTCACAGGTCACTTTCGAGACTAGGCCCTATTTATTCCCACAGTAGCAAGATCATGGAATGATGATTCCTCCTCCGGGCCACCACGTCCTGCTCCATCTCATTCACAGAGACAAGATGTGATCTGTTCTAAACCCAATAAACACTCAACCAGCAAAATTCATAGGAAAATAAAAGTAATCATAGAAAAAATAAGATTTAGGGAGCTGAGTAATTGTACAGCAGGTAGGGCGTTTGCTATGTGCCACCAATCTGGGTTCAATCCCCACATCCCATATGGTCCCCAGAGAACTGTTAGGAGTAATTCCTGAGTGCAAAGCCAGGAGTACCCCCTGAGCACTGCTGATTGTGATAAAAAAGACAAAAAAATAGAAAAAAGATTTAATATGCCATTTTAGAGTGAAGCCACATCATCTAGTAGAAATGGTAAGTCTAAAGAACCTTTGTGGTATTGTAAGTACACCAGATTCAACTCTTTCTTTTCTAAAGAAATATACTGGTGCTGGGTCTATTTCAACACCTCTCCATCTCATCTGCAATTCACTGTTGCCAGTGGATACTGGAGGGCCATTCATGAAAAGAGGTTCCCCTTTTCCTCTTGCCATTGCAGGAAACATATATGGCATTTTTCCAGATTATTTCAAGCTCAGAGTTTTCTGTGGCTCACCATGTCCATCATTCATTGTAAGCAGTGTGTATTTCCTCAGAGTTTATCCTTACTGGCTCCATCCAAGATATGCACATTTTCTTTGCATCACCACATCCTGCAGGTTGAAGTGAAGCCCCCTTCAGGGGAGATGGCCTTCAAATAGTCCATTTAAGGATACACAGAAACATAACAAGGAACTTGACAATAATTATGGTGCATTTTCCAGAGTAATTTTGCCATTATTCTCATTTATCATTTCTATTATTAGTAGCTGCTGGTATTACAGTTTTAGAATAACCGGACTAATGTGCTATAAATAAAGATGATTTTTGTCTGAAAAAGCAATATGAATTAGTTTTAAGTTATATTATTCTTATTCAATATCAAACGAGAAGATTAATTTAAGTTCTAATTTACCACTCACACTAATCTCTTGTGACTTTCACTAAATACAGAGAAATAACAACTTTCTAGTGCATGATTCATTCTTATTCTCTTTGAGGTATCATATATTGTAATATTAACATTTATGTTTCTGAAATATAATGTGATTTTAATGGCATTAGAGGATTGTATGAACACCTTATTTTGTTAGATTTACAAATATATTTAACAAGGTATAAAATAAAACTAAATCATACAGTTTATCTCTTCTTTATGAAAGAGATATAAACAACAAATTTGGGGTACTATTATGAGTATACATTTTAGATGACATATTTAAGGTTGTCAAATAGAAGCATAACTTTTATTGCATTTAAAGATAAATTGTTCAGGGGTTATTCAGGAAGTCTTATTATATTTCCCTTTTATTTTTCACTCATCTTTTAGTTACACCACTTTAATTTTTTTATGTTTTTTGTATCACATAGGCAATGCTTATTGGGTCAATCCTGGCTCTGCAAACAATAATCACTTCTGGTAGTACTCAAGGGAACATATTGGATGCCAGGAATTGAAACTGGGTTGGCTGCATACAAAGCAACTGTACTGCCTGCTGTACTATCTATCTAACTAAGAAATGTCTCCTTTTAGAATGAGTAAATATCTTCATAGGTGAACCCTGACATTTGCTCAAGGGTATGTTAGAATAACGAGTGATATTGCACAAGCCGGCAGTTCCCCAAAAGTAATCCCCCTATGGCTAGGAGTTGAATGGAGTATTTAGCAATGGACATAAACAAATCTTGTTCCCTGAAGAGGAGCTATGCACTGCTACACTAGACTGCCAGAAGTATTTGTGTCATGGAAAACAAGAAGGGAAAAGCACATATTCCCCCTAGGTACATGAATACCTTATATAGTGAAGATGAAAGTTTAAAAAAAAAGAGGATGACTTGTAAAGATTGGAGTGGGAGACAGAGGTTAAATGAGAGAGATTAGTTGGAAATGGTAAAGCTAAACTAGAACTGAGTATTGAAAGTAGGTAATGGTATACACATGATAATCCCTCAGTCTATGTACTGTAAAACACAATGCATAAAAAAGAGAAAGAGAGGATAAAAGTGTCTGCCATAAAGGCTGGGAAGGGGGATGGTGACTGGGGACATTGGTGGTGGGAAATGTGCACTGGTGGAGGGATGAGTGCGGGAGCACTATATGACTGAAACCCAGGCGTGAACAGCTTTAAAATGGTCTATTTCCCGGTGATGCAATGTTTTTTTCAAAAAAGAATGAACTACCAATAAACAGAAAGGATCCTCAAAGATACCATTTCATTGACTTTTTTGAGGGGGGAGAGAGTCCCAAACAATGGTTAGGGGTTCCGGGGGCAAGTATAGCTTATTCAGTCTACTTAGTTCAAGGTTCTAAGAGGATGCATCCATTTACAAGCAAGCTTTATGATTTCATTTTTCTTGGTGGGTATACAATATCATTGTTAGATGTACTATAGTTTTTGTATCTAGCCATCTGTTCTCAGGTGCTCTGCATTAATTGATGTGCACCTTTAATCTGGACATGCTGCCTATATACATTTCCACTTCTGAGCTCTAAACTTCACCAATCATTTTGCAGTCTTCTGACTGTGAGGTAATCAAATCTCTGTGTCTTTGTAGACTGGCCTCTTGATTTAGATTTCAGGACCTCTCTCTGTCCCCAATACTCCTGACAAGGAATCTTCACAAGGTATTTGTGGCTACCAGAAATCTGCAGAGTCATACACATTCACCTGATGTTGTGAATTGGAAACCTTAGATCACTGTTCAGAACATAGACATAGACACCCAAGCTTAGTATTCACAAAGCTCCCAAAATAATGAAAATCAAAGTAATTCAGCAGTTGAAACATGATGTGACTTTTACATTGTAGTCCTATTGTTTTTCTAGTCCTTTTATAGACTTTCATGTTATGGATGGGAATATTTGAAAGAACAAAGTGTGCAAAAGAGTGGGAGGAAATATTTGCACATAATACTTCCGATAAAGGGTTGATATCCAAAATCTATAAAAGACTCACTAAACTTACCAATCCAAAATTACAATGACCCCATTCATAAATGGGATGAGGAACTGAACAGACACTTCCCAAAGGAAGACATATGCATGTCCAACAGGCATATAAAAAAGTATTGTCAATCACAATTGGATAGATTGAAATTAAAACAGCATGAGATATTTCATGCCTGTGAGAATGGCACATCTGGAAATAGGCAGTGTAAGCAAGGAAGGCAGGGAGGAAGAAACCATCACCTATGGTTGGTGGAAATGTCATGTGGTTCAGCCTCTGTAGAAAGCAATATGGAAACCTCTAAAATATATCAATAGAACTCCAATATTGATCCAGCAATATCAAATACTTGTATCACTTGTCTTCCCATTGTTCATCGATTTGCTCGAGCGGGACCAGTAATATCACCATACATCCTGTTACATGCTAGTGTAACCCAAGGGCATCTGTTCATTCCAGGAACATGAAGATCCTCAAATCATTTGTTCAGGTCATGGGAATGAGGTCTATAATGTTATTGGTTTTTGGCATATCAAATAGAACATGGGTAGCTTGCCAGGCTCTGTGTGTAGGCAGTATACTCTTGGTAGTAGGCTTTCAGTTCATGCATTTACTGATGAACCTCAATGGGGAGAGATCAGTTTTTCTCTTAGGTGGATCTTTGACAAGCTGTCGTGTCCGGATGTATAAATATAAATATAATATTTATAAATCACGATCATGATCTTCCCGTTCATCATCTATATGCTAGAGCGGGCACCAGTAATATCTCCATATGTCCTGTCTCATGTTAGTAGAACCCAAAGGCATCCGCTTGCTTCAGGAACATAAAGAGCCTCAATCCTTTATATTAGGTCATGGGAATGACCTAATATAAATGTTACTGATATTTGGCATATCAAATTCAATACGAGCAGCTTGCCAGGCTTGCCGTGCGGGTGTAGTCACCTCTAAATAAAGCATTTATTGATGAACCGCACAGCCACTAGTGGCCGAGCAACCCTGGCTGTGATAGTTTGGTCTGCTGGGTGGAGTTGTGACAAGAGGGAAGTGCAGATGTGGAAAATGGCGGGCCCCATGGAGTAGGGGCGTCTGGCTTGTTTATATAAATATAAATCCAGCAATATCAATACTTGGAATATTTTACCTATATACAAAACATTGATTCAAAAGTATGTATGCACACCTATGTACATCACTGCACTTAGTAAAATAGCAAAGATATGGACACAGCCCAAATACCCTGCTACAGATGAAAGGATCAAGAAGTAATGGTATATATACACAATGGAATACTATCTCTAAGAAATAACACAACCATATAATTTGCTGCAATATGGATGAACCAGGAGGGTTCCATGGTGATGATGACGTAAGAAAGGTATAGCGTGGTTTCTCCCATATATGGGACTCAAATATACACTGTGAGGTAATAAAGATTCAAAGACAACGTAAGGAGGAACTGACCACACAGTTGAATTAGGTGGTTGAGAAGGAGGGGACTTGTTCTTTGGGGGATGAAGATGTATACACTAGTGATTGGTGCAGTATTGAAATTATGCCCATGTAAAACCATTATTAATATAAAACAAAAATGCTTAAGAATAATTAAAAACATAAATGTAGGAAAGATATTTATAATCTTGGGTTGGTAAATATTTCTTACACATGATATCATAAATGCAATTTAAAATGAAAATTGTTAAATTTTATGTCACCCCAATTTAAAAATTCTGCAATTTTAAATATAGTTCAGAATCTCAATAATCTCACAATTTTTGGGCAACACAGCAATAACAGTTCAGGTCTGTAACAGGTCACTTTACAAGAGTTCAAGCTACCCATAACAGTATTTGGGTTTGCAGGCTGTCAGGAGAGCTGCAAGATACCACAACAATATCAGGGTCCAAGTTTCCTGGTCATGCTAAGGGGCCAACAATTGATGAATAATATCCATGATTCCAGTCCAAAATAATTCAAAAGGCTCTTTACTTATCACCAACAGTTAAAACATGCCCTCCTACCACAATCCAAGGTAAGATATTCCCCCACACCAAGAGTTCCTGATCAGACCTCTCTGATCATGTGCTCAGGACAAGATGTTTCCCACACCAACACGTGTCTTTCACTAGCCAGCCCCTTTCTGTCTCTCAAAGCACTTCTGACTTTGATCCTGGTAAAGGGCCTCCAGAGCCAAAGATCAAAACCAGTTTTTAGATGCAGATCTAAAAAAGGCCTGCTGCATGCCTCTGGCCCAGTCCTTAATGGATGCAAATGGCAGGGCCTCAGATCCTTCCTCCCAGATAATCTCTTATGCAAAGCACTGTAGAGAGGACACTGGTATAAAGAAATACATGCAAGGATGTATTTTTATGGGGGGGAATTCACTTTATAATTCAAGATCTGTCCTATAGGCTAGATGGCTATTTCTGTCTCCACAAGGTACTTTGTCCGTTCTTCTCTGCTCCAGGGTAATTTCTAAGTACTCTATTCTCTGTCTACTGAAAGGTCTCACTGGTCTGCTTTAGAACAGACTAGCAATATCGTCTTTTGATCTTTATAGATCTAATTCATAAAGTTATCCCATCTTAAACTAAGGTATCTTCTCCTGGTGGTAATCTAGTCCCACACAGAGATTATGGGAATAATAATAGAATAAATAATATTCAATCTAGACTGTGTTGGACTCCAAGTAGAAATTACAACAAGATTCCAAGAGTTATTAAAATCAAACTGTCTCATTTGAACCTGCCCCAAATGCTCTTTCAGTGTTATACAAAAGAGAGACCTCTTAGCATAAAGCTCAGGCCTAAAGACATAAATGGCTTAAACAGCAAAGACCAAGAGGCAAAGACCCAGAGCCAATCACTGTGTGGCTTCAGCAAAGAGCAGGCAAAAACCACTGTCCAGAGTAACGCCAGAGCAAAAATACCCAAGACCACAGTATCAGTGTGAGAGACAAGCAGTCAGGTTTTCATAAGAAAAACAGAGAAACCCCAGTATGCCTGTTTGCTTATATAACAACCTTTCAAAACATACTAAAGCAGAGAAATTACATTCTAAATATCAAAAATTTTGAAGGCAATGTACTCAGAAAATCAATGAAATATTTTATAAACATTAGTCACATAGAAATACATTGATAACCTAAAAATCTTTTGGAACATTCAGAAATTTTATATTACTTCTGGAAGTATAACATACTTCAACCATTTTGGGAAAAATGAGTTAATTTTAAAATAACTAAAAGCATTTGAATTTTAGTAATATTTAAAATTTTAATCAAGTAGATAACATTTGTTTTACCTGTTTTTATCATGTTATCAATGATTCTATACCTTTGAATTTGTTTTAGTAAAAGCATATATCCACACCAAATGTGTACATGAATACTCAAAGCAAACTTATTTGTTACTTATTCAAAACTGAAAAAAAGTGTTGTATCCACCATGTGTACAAATACACAAGTTTTATCCAGTTTAATTTTTGTGATTGATTTATAAGCCAAAGTAAATACAAAAAAGTGTACATGAAGATATACATCTATAGTCTGTCTCAAAGGCACTGAATGACAGAAGTTAGGCAGAAAATATATGTTTTATCACATGTATATAAATCCAATTAAATTAAAAATAACCTTTAGAAAAATAAAATGGGTGACTATATTTGTCCATATGGGGGCTACTCCTTAATTTCATTTTTACCCCAAATTTAAAATATATAATTACATGCATCTCAGGAATTATACATACAATTATAATTTAGGAACGGGGACTGGGAAGATGTTTCACTGCCTGAAAGATCTCCAGGACTGTTTCTAACTCATGAAACAAAGTGAGAAAAGGTTTAGTGTAAAATAGTCCTGAGTTTAAATAGTCCTGAGTCCCTGAGTTTGACCACCTAGATTTTTGCATGTAATGAAGTTATTCTGAACTGCCTGATTTATGGGATCTCTTGTAAGGTCTAGAGCAATATAACAACATATGGACACTGACTTACATGCAGAACACCCAATTTCCATTTCCCTTCAAACATATATGGTTCTTCAAGTCTTACCTGAGTGCAGAGCCTTTAGTGAGACCTGAGAAAAGCAGGTTGTGACCCCAAACAAACAAATAAATTTAAATAACTTTGGGAATGTGTTCTATCACCAACATCTAATTTCTAAGTAATCTCAAAAGGGAAAATGTGACATTTTTCCAAGAATTATTCTAAATTCAATAGCTCTTATTGTCATCATAAAGTATTTCACAACATTTTGCAAATCAGTTATACCTCTCCTAAAGTTTTGATGAATTCTCTTGAGTAGTAAAAGAGGGAGAACGTAAAGAAAAAAGCCATATCTAAACACTAAAGCTAGAGTAGTTTTCAAAGACTTTTTAAAGAGTTAGTTTTTAAAAAGATTTTAAACAGGTGCAGAAAGGAAACAAAATACATATTAATATTGTGTATGTCAAAAGCATCAGTTCAAAAGCTTATATAAAAGCTTGCATGATTTCAAGCACTGTTAGCATCTGAGGATAGTACTGGTTGAAATAGAGGATTGTTATTACCATAATGATGGTTATTGATCATATTGTGATATATTTTATCATAAAACTGTACATACAGAAGACATATATAAAGAATGCTTTACTGTAACGTGCAACCAATTTAATTTATAGACATGAATTGCACAGGACTTGTTCAAGTGTCCACTAGATTCTCAGCATATAAAACATCAAAATCCACAGAATGGTTGTGAAAAGCAACTATTTAAAGTAATATAAAGCAAATGGGAGTTATGTTAGATTTTTACTATAGTGATAATACTTATTCTAATTTAGTAATGCACTACTAACCTTAAATCTTATTTTAACTTAACTTAATGCTGCCTACTTAATGCTAGTATGCTACCCGTGCGGCAGAGCCTGGCAAGCTACCCGTGTCGTATTTGATATGCCAAATACCAGTAACAATTATAGACCTCATTCCCATGACCTGATGGAATGGTTTGAGGCTCTTTATGTTTCCTGGAGCAAGCAGGTGCCCTTGGGCTCTACTTGCATGAGACAGGACATATGGAGATGTTACTGGTGCCTGCTCGAGCAAATCGATGATGAACGGGAAGACAGTGATACAGTGAATGCTGCCCCATTAACCTTAATTTTTTTTCTATTTTGTCATGTGAGAAACCTCCTTCCTCTGTTCTTCCCATCTCTCTCCCTTCTTCCCTTCATCCCTCTTTATCTGTTCCTCCTTTCCTTCCTTTTTCCATTTGTTCCCTCCCTCACTCCCTTCCTGCATGTTGTGACAGGCTCTGGGTTTATGTGGATTGCTTGTAAGAGTATCATGTTGAACATCAGAGCTCTCAGGTATTATGGCTCTTTTTTGTAGTTTTGAGTCATAACTGTTGGTGCTCAAGGCTTACACCTGGAACCTTGCTCAAAGATCACTACTGATGGGACTTGGGGGCCATATTCGGTGCTGACAAAACCTGGTAGGCCACATGAAAGTGCCCTCTGTCTTAACTCTCCAACCCCTTACAGCTCCTTATATTTAACAGTTCAAATTCATTTTTCTCTGCTGGTTATAACAACCAAAACTTCCTCTGGTGCTTGTTCCTTCTGATCACTCACAAATCTGACTCTGAGTAAAATTGCTTATGGGCTAATTGAAATTCCAAACTGCCGTTAACTGTCACTTTCTTCCCTACAGTGGTCTAAGATCTCTGCTCCTAAATTATTTCTACTATTTGATTGGTTTATGGAACTTGCCAATTAAATTGTGTATGAGGAGCTAGCTGAAAGCCTTCATTATTCAGCACCTGCCCTTCACTTCTGTGCTCTAACTCTGTCACTTAGTTTTCCCCTGACTTGGCTCTTCTTCATGGTTTTCTCCTAATCTCCCCTTCTTTGCACCCTCTATAATCTTTCCTTCCTCCCTCCCTCCCTCCTTCTGTTCCTCTTTTTCTCCCTCCTTCCTTCCTTCTTTCTTTTCCTTCTTCACTCCTCCCTCCCTCTCTCCCTCCCTTCCTTCCTTCCTCCCTCCCTTCCTTCCTTCCTTCCTTCCTTCCTTCCTTCCTTCCTTCCTTCCTTCCTTCCTTCCTTCCTCCTTCCTTCCTTCCTTCCTTCCTCCCTCCCTCCTTCCTTCCTTCCTTCCTCCCTCCCTCCTTCCTTCCTTCTCTCTTTCCTTCTTCCCTCCTCCCTCCCTCCTCTCTCCCTCCCTCCCTTCCTTCCTTCCTTCCTTCCTTCCTTCCTTCCTTCCTTCCTTCCTTCCTTCCTTCCTTCCTTCTTCCTTCCTTCCTCTCCATTCCTCTCCATTCTTTGTTTCTTCTTAACTTTATTCTTTCATGTAGGGACCATGTATGTTTTCCATACAACTGACCACACTTTTCCTGATTTACCTACCATCCTTCTCTCATCCTCGATAGTACAACTCATGGCTTTGCAATCTAAAAGTTCATTTTTGTTCTATTTTACTCATTTGTTTGTTTCCTCTACATATCAAATATGAGTGACACCATGTATAAAATCATTGCAAAATTGATTGTGTTAAGGAAATATATAGTGTAGATTGATTAAGAGGCAAAGTAAACTAAATATCTAGTTAATGCAAGGAAATCAAGAAACAGATGAAAATTAATGAGAGACAGGGGTCAAGAACATTCAACTACACTTTGTGTTAAAAATGATCACTGTATCACTGTATCACTGTCTTCCCGTTGTTCATCAATTTGCTCGAGAGGGCACCAGTAACATCTCCATATGTCCTGTCTCAAGAAAGTGTAGTCAAAGAGCATTTGCTTTCTCCAGGGACAGGAAGAGCCTCAAACCTTTTTTCAGGTCACGGAATTGAGGTCCATAATTATGGACCAGTTAAAAATGATGAAGCAAATAAATATAACAAAATTGGGCAAAGAAATCCAAAACCCAAATATGAACTTTTTAATTGTATATCTTTGTATTTGTAAAAATAAAAAAATAATTATAAAAAATTAAAAAATTAAGAAATTCAATGGGGGTTACTCATTGCACCAAGTTCAGGTATCACTCTGGTGGAACTAAGATGACCATGTGGTGCTGTGGATAGAACCCAGGTCTCCTGTATACCAAGCATGTGCCCAGTCAATTCCCCTGTTGCTCCTGCCTTCTGGTTTAGTTTAATCACGGCCTCAGATGGTCGTCCCAGGTGTTTAATTTATATGTTGACAAGGAATTTGCTTCTGCATGTCTCTGATTAAGCAATGTGTATCATTGGCCTAGAGTATGTATAAATGAGCCTCAAAACATCCTTGGTGGTCTAGGGAAAAAAAAGCACATTTGAACATTGTAAAAACAAAGTTAATGTACCATGATTTTCATCCATTTAAATGTCTTAGCCCACATTACTTATCCTTTTGTTTCTTGATTTGTTTCTGAAATATAACGTAAAGACTAGATTTTGGTTTTAATAAGTTATTAATGTTGTTCTGTTATCTTAGACAGTCTATTAATGCTCTCAGATATGAACATTAGATAAGATTATATCTTACATTAAGGATAATGTAATAATATGAGCATATTGTGTTAGAGAGAGGGATGGTGGGACCAGTTACTCTCCACAAGAAAATTCCACACAACCACAGTGCTCTTCATAGTTCAAATTCACATTCTTCTAATCCAAACAATAATCCAAGCAAAGCTTCAGATGCAGTAAGTATTTAAAACAGATCGTGCTACTTTATTTTAATTCAATGCAAAGCATAAATAATCATATCAAATATTCAATCTTATGTCTTAAAACTTTGTAAAAAATTAAATTATCAGAATGTATTTGAATTAACGAGCTAACCTTACTGGGACAACTGACGATAGTCAGAGTATAACATCTTGGTTTTAATTTTATAGGCATTTTGTATAGTTTGCATTTTCCTCATAATGTATAATCTTTTTTATAATATGTATGCATACATATATATAGAGAGGAGGTATAGGGTTTAGACACTGTACTAGGAAATCTATTAAAAAAGTTGATGCTAATAAGGTACAAAATTTTAAAGTTAAAATTTACATGAAAATTTTAATACGTTCAGCAAAATTTAAAATTTTAGTTTGTCAGGTATACACCATGTTGTAGCTGTGTAGAACAAAAAAGTATGACCCATGTTGCCAACTTATGAACCTATGATGGGTGACCATGCTAAGTAAGTGATGCATAATGAAGGTGCTCTGGGAGCACTCTGTACTCCTAGCATCAATGAGGAGGTATCAAAGTATTATAAGTAATGCTACCTTACAGTTTGGGATAACTGAGCCAAGTAAAGGAGTTATGCAAAGAACTGCACTTACATTGAACTACAAGTGGAAAATGACGTAGCATGGTTGAAACAAGGGAATTTTGATAGTGTGAACAAATAATAATGGGAGCTAAAGTTGTATAGATAGTAAGGGGAAGACCCTAAAGTTATTTATCATGCCAAAGAATGTGGGTTTTGTATAAAAAGCCATTGAAAACTGCCACAGATACATAGTAGGGCCCCAAACAGTGTCAGTTGGCTCACCTTGTGCACATGCTCCTTTTACATGTTCCACTTAACATGTTGACTTTGAGGCTTACCACCAGTGTGTCACACTTGAATATGGCTTAAGTGACATAAATTGCAGTGCAGGTGTCAGTATATTAAAAGGCACACACAATTCTAAGAACCTATCAGTGGTAAGTGGCACCTAACTATAATCAGTGAAGTCAAATTGTACTGCTTCAAAGATTTTATGATAGCAATGTGAAAAAAATGTACAGAAAAAAATTGCCACCAGAAGATTAACGGTCACTGTCACTGTACTTCCCGTTCATCATCGATTTGCTCGAGCAGGCACCAGTAATATCTTCATATGTCCTGTCTCATGCTAGTAGAGCCCAAGGGCATCTGCTTGCTCCAGGAACATAGAGAGACTCAAACCATTCCATCAGATCATAGACATGTGGTCTATAATTGTTACTGGTATTTGGCATATCAAATACAACACGGGAGGCTTGCCAGGCTCTGCTGTGCGGGTGGCGTACTCTTGTAGTCACCTCCAAATCCATCATTTATTGATGAACCCTGCGGCAGCAAGCGGCGCGCACGAGCCAAGCTGTAATAGGCTCTTCTGCTGGGTGGAGTTCTGATGAGAGGGAAGTCCAGATGTGGAAAATGGCAGCCCTCATGGAGTGTGGGGTTGTCTGGCTTGTTGCGAGGCTCTGTTGGGGTGGCGGGCCAGGGCTAGAACCCGCCATCCCTCCCAGGTGCCTTGTGAGCAGCTGGGCACAGGGAGAGATGGTAACAGCTCTGTTCCATGTCTGTGAGTCTCTGGACCCAAGGTTAAAAGTAGACTGTTAAATCTACCTTTATGATAGCAATGTGAAAAAAATTATAGGAAAATATTGTCACCAGAAGATTAAAGGTAGAGTGTTTAACCAATAGTGTGCCTTGGATATTTAGATGGTCGTCAGGCCTTCATTAGTATTGAAAAATCAGGATATTCATTTTTGTCCCATTTTTAAGCAGTATTAATTTTCAAACTATTGAGAACTGATATTTTTATAAAATTAAGTTTAGAATGAATTTTAAATAGTAGGATTCTGTTCAGAAAACAATTCATGGCAGCTTATTGCAGAATTTAATACATATTACTAAACAGATAATGCACTTTTTGAGTACTGAAAAGTAAAACTGAGACAACATAATGTAATGCTTACCCCTTATTCATCAATAATAGCTGGAGATCAGAGGTGACTACAAGAGTATTCCACACACACAGCAGAGCCTGGCAAGCTACCTGTGTCATATTTGATATGCCAAATACCAGTAACAATTATAGACCTCATTCCCATGACCTAATGGAATGGTCTGAGGCTCTTTATGTTCCTGGATCAAGCAGATGCCCTTGGGCTCTACTAGCATGAGACAGGGCATATGGAGATGTTACTGGTGCCCGCTTGAGCAAATTGATGATGAACGGGAAGACAGTGATACAGTGATTGTGTTAAAATTTCAAATATATATTTAATCACATTTTATTAGGATTAAGAAATCATGAATGCAATATATATTTAGATTGCAAATGTCCAGCTATATTTATTTAGAAAGTATGCATATATAATTTCTCTAAAATTTACAATACCAGATCATTAAAAAATTTTGTTTAGGTATTTGGGTCACAAGCAATGGTGCTCATAGGTTACTCTTGGTGGGGTTCTGGGAATCATATGTGGTGCTGGGATTGAATGTGAGTTGACTGCATGCAAGGCAAACACTCTACCTACTATACTATTTCTCCTTCCCTTATTACCAAAGATAAAAGTAAAATTTTCATTATTGTTTGCTAATCTTTTGGCTAACTAATTTTTAATTTTAAACAATTAGCTAATAATTCCAAAGATAAAAGTAAAAGTTTCATAATTGTTAGCTAATCTTTCATTTATCTTCATGTGGGTGAATGGGGATTCTTCTGATACAGCATAAACACAAATGTCTAGAGAATAGGAACTCATAATTCATGTTAATCTTTATGAAATTACAGAGTGATTTTACGAATGTGTAAACTTTTTCTCAGTTATGCACCCAAATCAATGCACTCCATATACTGAACACATAACAAAAGCTATATTCCAATGATGTGTGCAGTACTTTACTAGTTTTAATCTTCTGTTGACTATATGTTTATCCCATTTTTCTTTCAGTGTACTATCAGACCAGTCTTGCTAAGGAGACGCTCATGGTTCAAATGCCTTAGTTGATTCATGTTTCTATTCAGTAAATTAAAAATATATTATTCTTGTAAAAAACACCATAGACAATAAACCTCTACCACTCTTTTTATATATATATATATATATATATATATATATACCTTATATGTACCTATATATATATATATATATATATACACCCCTTTCATTCACTATTAATGAAATAAAAGGTTTCAATGTTTGAATCTTTGGTAAAATTCCCAAATCCAGTACATCAAAGTATTTGGCACAGCAAGCATGTTTGACTGTGTTCAGTAACAATTTAGCCAATACTCCGTGTGCTCAGAAATGGTTTTTATCACCTACAAAATCAGATCATTATTATAATTATAATCATCAACGTAATTATACTATCCTCACAAAGATGTAAAAATTAAATTAAATAACATTATATACATCTCAAAAAGGATACATAGACACACACTTTCAAAACACAGCTGTACAATTTGCAGCATCTACATTTTAGGATTTCCCTGAGGGTCCTTAAACATCAGAGACCTATTCTCTTTTCCAGACCTAAAGAAATAGTAGATATTTTTCCTGTGACCTTTTACAGATCCTAGTTTGATTCATTTATTGCTATCACTTAGTTGAATAGAGGGTCAAGGGAAGAACAAATACCAAACAATCTAGAGAAGCAAAAGTAAAATAATAAAATTATCAAGTATTAAAACTTTGAATTTTAAATACAAAGCTGAATTTATTAAACAGAGAAAGGGATAGGGTTTGGATGAAGAAGTAAAGTTGGGAGAAGTGACACAGGACTGTGGTGGAGGGAACTTGGCATTTTTATGGTATAAAGGTGCAGCAACTTTGTCATTAAAAACATAAACATTACCATTATTTTAATCATGTTAACTAAACCACAGTAATATTTAAAAGAAAGAGGCTGAGGATATTGGGAAATAGTACAAGAGTTAAGGCACTTGAAGTTTGTGTAAGAAGAACCCAGATTCCACCCTCAACACTGCATATGGTCCAGGGGGCACCACCACGAGTAATTTTCTATATATGATAATTTATAATTAAGTTTGTTATTTGAATTATAGAATTTATCTTATAATTTTAGTGTGTCACATTTATTGCAATGTATTAGCCTTCATTAACGTTGCTCCATCATTTATATTGATATCTGAAATATTATATAAGCAGATATTTTGAAAAAATTAATTTAAAATAAGCTTTATATAAAAGTGTTTTCACAACATTGTTAGTTAAGTGTGGGATCTGTAAAATGGTAGGTGCTTAATTGGAAAGTTTAATAATTGTTTAGTTAGTTACTGTACAATTTCGATATCAATCTAAATAGGCAAGGTAAATGGAAATGACTGCAAATGTGTATGTAAATAATACGTTTAATGAAAATTTCAAATATCTAAGAATCAGCTTAACAAAAAGGTTGAGGATATGAAAAGTTTTAAAACACTACTAAAAGTAATCAAAAGAGAACATGCAGAAATAGGGATATGCCCCCTGTTTATGGATTGAGAGGAATCATATTGTAAAACACAATATTGCTCAAATCATCATGCAGATGAAATGCAGCCCTTATAAAATATCCAGGGTATCTTTCAAAGACATAGATAAATGCTGTTGAAATTTATAGGGGAGTATCCACCACCTCCAACAAACCACTACCCATATAACTAAAGTGATACTCTGAAAAAAGATGGGAGATTTCTCTTTCCCTCAAATCAATCTATTTTATAAATGATAATAATAAAAGCTTTTTGATACTGTATAAGAATAATAAACTCTTTTTATATTTATTACATTTGAATACAATAGTATTGTTATATACTTTCTTATGAAAGACAATAATTTTAAAATATCAATCTATAAACATATGGAAAAGTAAGTAATGCTGTGACAATCAGATTTCAGGAAATATAATATAGTATAATACAATTTTGCCTAGTTTAATGGAAAACTGAAATTTACTATGGTCTTCATTTTATTCCAAAGGTTGATTTTGTTTTTAAAATACATAGAAACTGTATATGCTGGTCATAGATAGTTTTAATTATTTCTATTTAAGTTTAAATGTTTGTGACTTGTAGTTACTTAAATATACTCATAAAAAGTGATACATTATGAAAGAAAAATTTTATTTTAACTTTAATTCCTTTAAAAATCCAGAAAGTAGACTTTTTTTTTTTTGAAATTACATAGAGACAATTCGGTAAATCAGCATAAGTAAAAGCACTTGAGGAAACAAGAAGAGATTGAAAATTTCTATGGATATGGGCCAGAGCAAAAGTACAGCAGGGAGGTTGTTTGCCTTACGTGCAGCCGACCAGGGTTCAATCCCCAGTCTCACGTATAGTTTCCCAACAACCACCAGGAGTAATTCCTGAGTGCAGAGACAGCAGCAACCCCTGAACATCGCTGGGTGTGATCCCAAAATAACCATAAAATTAAAAGATAGAAAATAAATAAAATTTCTATTGATATATGAGTTGCTCATGTTTTTCTAATTGACAGTATGGAAAAAGTTTTTATTATTATTATACCACTGTGAGTTATACAATTACAAAGATGTTCATGTTTGGGTTTCAGTCATACAGTGTTCCAGCACCCACGCCTCCACCAGTGCCCATTTCCCACCACCAATGTACACTGATTCCCTCTTCACTCCTCCAGCTTGACTCTATGGCAGGCACTTTACCTCTTCTCTCTCTCTCTCTCTCTCTCTCTCTCTCTCTCTCTCTCTGTCCAGCTCTTGCGCTTCCTTCTCTTACACATTGTAATACATACATTCAGATGTTATCATATATACCTCTTTGGCTACATTCAGTGCTCAGGCTAGAACTGGAAAACAGTTTATATTGTTTCATAAGTCACCCTTTGAGAATTTAATATAAAGTTAAGAGTTTAATCATATAACATAATGCAATTGTATTATATTTATTATATATGCTACTAGGAATTATATAGTCAAAACAAGATTATCAATTCTTAATAATAAATGTATAAACTAACTTAGAAAGATGACAATTGAAGTTCATTATTTTCTCAATAACAACAATTTCTTAAAAATTCAGGTATAAATATCCCCATGGATAGCTAAAGTTATCCTTGGGAACAAAGAAGATGGGAGGCATCACCTATCCCATGTTCAAACTGTAATACAAAGTGGTAGTAATTAAAATAGCATGCTATTGGACTAAAAACAGACAGTGGACCTATGTAATAGAGGTGAGTATCTTGATACCCATCCTCAAATACATGATCATTTAATCTTGATAAAGGAGCAAAACGACCAAAATGGAGCAAGGAAAACCTCCTCAATAAGTAGTGCTGGGAAAATTGGGCAGCTACATGTAAAAAAATGAATTTGGATCTCTAACACCATGCACAAAAATCAGATCAAAATGGAATAAAGATCTCAATTTCAAACCTTAATCCATAAGGTATGTCAAAGAAAATATAGGAAGAACCCTCTATGACATTGAAGCTAAAGGCATCTTCAATGATGAAACACCACTAACAAAGTGTCAGGGATGCTGCTGGGGTCCCAGACAGTGTCAGGACAGAAGTTCTCTTCTACCTCAGAGGACGCCAGGGGAACAGATGAAAACTCACGAGTCCAGCACAGTTCCAAAAGGGCTTTTAATAGTACAAAAGCTCTTCCACAGCAATCCAATATAATGAAAGAAATCTAGCTCTGGTCAGAACTGAGACCATACAAAATAGCCTAAGTCTCCCACCAAAGAGAGAGGATCTCACCCAAGAGGAGTCCTACCCAAAAGAAGGAGCAAAAAGCCAAAAGCAAAAAATCCAAGGAGCAAAAAGCCACAGGAGCCCAAAGCTGGTCCCCTTATATACAAAGTAATCCAACAGGGAGGGTCATGTCAACAAAGAACTCTAAACAGTGTTGAATGGCAGTGCCACACCCTATTGCAGGTATAAACAAAGATTATAAGGGCTAATCCCAAGATTATCTCTTATGTAAAACACTGGAGAGAGAGGGCTATATAAAGTAATACATCTTAATTTCATGAGCTTCATGTAAACTAGATGGTACCCACAAGGTCTTTCTTATTTATTATCTGCACCAGGGTGACTCTGAGTATCTTGTTCTCCGTATACTGAAAGGATCACACTTGCCTGCTTGAGAGCAAACTAGTATGATCCTTCCTATAGCCTTCTATAGTCTCAACGTAGCCAGGGCACGTTGAGACTATAGGACGTCTTCTGGTAAATTCTAACTGTCCCACGCTGGGTGCAGTGAGTATAAAGAGGAGCTGTGCCCAATCTAGAAAACATAGAAGTCTTAGTAGATGTAGAAGTCAGAAGTTATTCAGTCAAGTGACTTCTGTAACTGCCACACCCTCTAGCAGTGTTTACATAGAAGAGAGGTCTCATTAGAATGAGCCTTGGCTTAAATAGATTAAGCTGTGAGTGGGCAAAACACCAGGCTCCCAGATTAGCTAAATCTGTCATCCAGCAATAAAGCAATTGGATAAACATATGGGACTACAAGAAACTAAAGAGCTACTGCACCTCAAAAGAAACAATGGCCAAGATACAAAGACAGTCCACAGAATGGGAAAGAATATTCACCTAATAGCCATCTGAAAGGGGGTTAATATCCAGGATATATCAGGCACTGATAGAAATTTACAAGAAGGAAACAGCCAACCCCATCAAAAAAAATGGGGAGAAGAAATTAGCAGAAACTTCGACAAGGAAGAAATTCAAATTGGCCAAAAGACATATGAAAAACACTCATCATCATTAATCATAGAAAGATACACATATAAACATCAATGAGATATTATCTCACACCACAGAGACTGACACCACTATCCAAAAGATCAAGACCAACAAGTGCTGGCATGGATGTGGGCAGAAAGTAACACTCATCCACTGTTGGTGGGAATGCTGACTGCTACAGCCTTTTTGGAAAACAATATGGACATTCCTCCAAAGACTAGAAATTGAGCTCCCATTTAAGCCAGCAATGCCACTTCTAGGAATATAACCTGTGAGACAAAAAACACACAGTGGAAACACCATCACACGTCTATGTTCATAGCAGCACTACTCAAAATAGTCAGAAACTGGAAACAACCAGAGTGCCAGAGAACAGATGACTGGATAAAGAAACTGTGGTACATCTACACAATGAAATACTATGCAGCCGTTAAGAAAAAACAAAGTTATAAAATTTGCCTATAAATGGATGGACATGGAGAGTACATGGAGATAGACATCCTGAGTGAAATTATCCTGAGGGAAAGGACAGATATAGAACAACTGCATTTATTTGCAGGATATAAAAAAACATGATGCCAATATCCAAGGCCAGAGAAATTACAGATCAGGAGGTCTTGTCAGTGGGTAGAACCTACTGCAAATGTGTGGGAGTCAGAGGTTAAGCAACACAAAGAAAGGAACAGTGTACTAATAATTATGGTAAATAACTCCGGGAATATACACTGGGAAGGCAAAAAATATGCAGCGGAAACACAATCCCTACTTTTATGTTCATAGCAGCATTATTCACAATAGCCAGAATCTGGAAACAACCAGAGTATCCAAGAATTGATGACTGGATAAAGAAACTTTGGTACATCTACACAATGGAATACTATGCAGCTGTCCAGAAAAAAAATGAAGTTATAAAATTTGCTTATAAATGGATGGACATGGAGAGGATCATGTTGAGTGAAATTAGCCAGAAAGAGAGAGAGACAGAAATAGAATGACTGTATTTATTTGCATGACATATATATATATATATATATATATGTACATATTATGATACCAAAATCCAAGGTCAGGTTAAGCATGGAACAGGAGGTCTTGTCAAAGGTGGAAATTATCACAAATGTGTGGAGTCAGAGGCTAGGTAAGACAGTGAATGGAACAATGTGCTAATAATTGTCAAAAGTGCTGATACCAACCTAGAACTGAGCATTAAATACAGGCAAAATGATACACATGACAACCTCTTAATGTATGCATTGTAATCCACAATGTGGAAGGCAAGGAAAACAGAGAGAGAGAGAGAGAATGAAAGAATTTAAGAACCTGCCACAGAGGCAGGCTGGGGTAGGAGGGAGGGAATCTTGGATATTGATGGTGGAAAATGGGCACTGGTGGAGGGATGGGTGCTGACCGAAACCCCAAATATGAACATCTTATGAACATCTTTGTAACTGTATATCTCACCATGGTATAATAAAATATTAAAAAATAATTATGGTAAATAATAACACCAGCATAGAACTGAGCATTGAAAGTAGGCAAAAGGGTATACATGATAACCTCTAAATGTATGTATTGCAATTCACAATGTGTAAGAGAATGGAGAGAGAGAGAGAGAGAGAAAGGGAGAGCGAGAGCAGAGAGAGAGAGAGAAGTGAAAATTTCCTGCCATAGACACTGGCTGGGGAGGGCTGAATCAGGGGACATTGGCGGTGGGAAATGGGCACTGTTGGAGAGATGGGTGCTGGAACACTGTATGAGTGAAACCGATATATGAACACTTTTGTAACTGTATATCTCATGGTGGTGTAATAAAAAATTTTAAAAATTCAGGTATAAATAAAAAAATTGGTAGGATACTTTATTAATAGTCTTAAATGTTAAATTAAAAAACATGGGCTTTGATTTTCTCACAAAACAAATCTATTCTCAATTTAGTCATACCAATTTTATAGAAGACAATATAAATGCAATAAACAGAAATAAAATGTCCATGTTGAAATAGTACTCTTAATTATTTTAAATAATTTGATACTTGGTAATCAAAATGCAAAATTAACACAAGATTTGTTTGATGGATATATTTTAAAAAGCACATAACTTGACATTGTACAAATAGTATTTAAAGACAGTTGCTAGATTATTTTACTTCTTGATGCTATGGCAACAGTATCCCAGTTGGGTCTAAGAGGAGTCATGTGTATGATCACAGCGGATTTAATGTCCTTGGAGTTCCAAAGCAAAACGCACGTTTTTTAATCCAAAGGGCTTCAATTCTGACAAACATCTTTGAGCTTTTTTCTGCTTCATCTCATTCTTTCTAAAAGCCATACTATTGCTTTATCTAAAAAAAAAAAAAGATGCCCTTTAAAATTTGTACTCAAATATGGGGGAGAACATAAATAATCATATATTTCAGGCAATGATCTATCTTCTCACCTATGTTTATCAGGTTCTTTTAAATCTCAAGTTTTCAGTCATTCATGCAAGTCATGTTTGTATGCAAAAACGGTAACAGAGCAATCATCTTAGAAGTGAAGAAGATTCAATAGTGTGGATAAAAAGAAAAAAAGGTAAATCTACTTTACTACTTGGTTTTATGACACAATAGGAAATATCAACGTGAATATAAACACTCTAAAGCAGAACCATTTAGATTATTGATAAATTGTTTTCTTTGTAACATTGTCATTTTAAAAGCCATAATTTTGTTTTATTAGATGGTAATAGGTAGTTAAGTTAAATAACATTGTTTTAAAGCTGGGAGCAGGGGAAACAGAGTACAAAAGAAACTGTTTGATCTAGTACCAGTTTCTGTTTCTCAGGAGTCTACTAAAACTTTTGAATTGTGCCCAAAGTAGTCTATTACAGTTTTCTGTTTCAACCTCAAATCAAGGGAAACATAAAATACACATGTCTTTTTGAAAAATAATAATAAAGAATGAAATTAATTTGGAACAATAACTCTTAAGTCTTGACAAAATCATAGTACTGAAAATAGCCTCATAACAGGTGTTATTTTCTATATTTTAAACCAAATTTATAGATATCAATATGAGCTCCAAAACAGTAGTTTTGATTTTCTCAACAGAATTTCAAATAAATTTAATTCAATGTCAAAAGAAGAAAAGGAAACAACCCTATTTTAAATTAAATTTTATAGTAATTTTGGATTAATGTATGTTAAATATTATTTACCACCTGGGAAGTGCTTTTTAGATGCTTTTAAAATTATTCTATCATTTTATTTATTTATTCATTTTATAAGCAACATCTTTGTTTTTTAATTATTTTAAATGCATCTTATTGAGTCATCATGCCATAAAATTACAAGGCTGTTCATGATTGAGTTTCAGTCACACTGTTTGAACACCAGTCCCTCCACCAGTGCACATTTTGCACCATCTCTGACTGCCCCCCAGTCTGTTTCTATGACAGGAATTTTTTTTTTTGCTTTTTTGGATCACACCTGGCAATGCTCAGGGGTTACTCCTGGCTCTGCACTCAGGAATTACTCCTGGCAGTGCTCATGGAATGCCAGGGATTGAACCTGGGTCGGTCGCATGCAAGGCAAACACCCTACCCATTGGACTATCGCTCTGGCCCCTATGACAGGAAATTTTCTTCCTTATCCCCCCACCCCATCTTTTTTCTCTCTCTCCCATTGCCCTTTATGGTTTGCAATACAGATACTGAGAGGTGACCATTTTTGTTCCTTTATCTCTTCTGCACACAGTTCTTACACAGTTTTCATTTACCACTAACTTTGTCATAATGGTCCTTTCACTGTCCCAACTGCCTTTACCCCAAGAGGTTAAAAGCAAGTTCGCAAAAGTGGACCAGACCTCCTGGCCCTTCTTTCTACTGTCCTTAGATGTTGGCTTCATATTATGTTTTTTCTTCACAGCCCACAAATGAATGCAAACATTCTGTGTCTATACCTCTTTTTCTGACTCATTTCGCTCAGCATGCTGCTCTCCATGTCCACCCATTTCTAAGTAAATTTCATGACTTCATCTTTCCTAACAGCTGCATAGCATTCCATTGTGTAGATGTAAAATAGTTTTTATTATCCAGTTGTCTGTTCTCAGGCACGTGGGTTGTTTCCAGATCCTGGGTATTGTGAATAGTGCTGCAATAAAAATAGAAGTGAAGATGATGTTTCTGCTGTGTGGTTTTGAAGCCCCAGGGTACATTCTCAGAAGTGGTATTGCTGGATCATATGGAAGCTTAATTTCTAGCTTTTTGAGGAATGCCATATTGTTCTCCAAAAAGGTTGGACCAGTTGACAGTCCCACCAACAATGGAGAGAGTCCCTTTCTCCCTACATCCCTGCCAGCACTGGTTGTTCTTATTCTTTTGGATGTGTGCCAGTCTCTGTGTTGTGATATGTTTTGATTTTCATCTCCCTGATGATTAATGATACAGAGCATTTATTCATGTGTCTTTTACTCACTTGAATTTCTTCTTTGAGAAAGTTTCCACTCATTTTTCTCCCCATTTTTCAGCGGGGGTTGGATGTTTCTTTCTTGTAAAGTTTTACCAGGACCCTATAAGGAGTTAATACCCAAGATATACATATGCATATCTTGGGTATTAACTCCTTATTATAATGGTTTTGGATAAATTGTATTTCCTAATCTTTGGGCTGTATTTGTACCTTGGTTACTGTTTTGAGGTATAGAAGTTTCATAATTTCATGTAGGTCCACTTGTTTGTCTTTGATTCCACTTCATTGTTCAGTGGTGTTTCATCATTGAAGATGTCTTTAGCTTCAATGTTTTGGGCATTCTTCCCACGTTTTCCTCCATATGCCTTAAGGATTTAGTTCTGATATGGAGGTCTTTATCCATTTTGATCCTACTTTTATGCCTGGCATTAGAGAAAGGTCTGAGCTCATTTTCCTGCAGGTAGTTCTACTGTTTTCCCAGCACCATTTGTTGAATTCAATTCACATTTCTTGTTCCTTTACCAAAGATTAGATGATCATATATTGAGGGTTGGAATAAGGATATTCTATTCTTTTCCATTGGTCATCTTTATTTCAATACCACACTGTTTTAATTATTACTGCTCTATAATATAGTTTGAGGTTGGAGAAGGTGATGTCTCCCATCTTCTTTTTCCCAAGGATCACTTTAGCTATTCATGGGTGTTCGTTATTTGTATGAATTTCAGGAGTGTTTGGTCTGTTTCTTTGAAAATGTTTATGGGTATATTAGGGACTGCATTGAATCTGTATAATACTTTGGAAAGTATTGCCATTTTGAGGATGTTGATCCTCCCAGTTCATGAGCATGGAATCTGTTTTATTTTATTGTATTCTCTTTTATTTTGTGGAGTAATTTTTTGTAATCTTTGTATGGATCCTTCACCTCTTTAATTAAACTGATTCCAAGGCCCTTGATTTTCTGAGGTATAGTTGTGAATGGGGTTCTTTTTTTTTTAAATCTCTCTCTCCTCTGTTTCATTGTTTGTGTATAGAGAAGCCATGAACATTTGTGTATTGATTTTTGTAACCTGCCACTTTTTATACAATTCTACTGTTTCTAGGATATTTTGGTTGGATTGTGATTTTCTAAGTACTGTATCACATCATCTGCCAACAGTGAAAGCTTGACTTCTTCCTTTACTATATGGATGCCCTTGATATATGTTTGCCTAATTCTATTACAAGTATTCCAGTACAATATTGAATAGAAATGGTGATGGTGGGCAGCCTTGCCTTATCCTTGACCTCTGGGGAAAACTTTTAGTTTTTTCCATTGAGAATAATGCTGATCGTAGACTTGTGGTATATGGCTTTAACCATATTGAAGAAATTTCCTTCAACACTCATTCTGTTCAGAGTTTTTATCATGGATGGGTGCTGGATTTTGACAAATGTTTTCTCTGCATCTATTGATATTTTCATGTGGCTTTTAACATTTTCTTTTTATTTATATGGTGTATTATATTGTTTGACTTGCAAATATTAAATCATCCTTGCATCCCTGGGATGAATACTACTTGGTCATGATGTATAATCGTTTTTGATGAGTTGTTGGATTTAATTTGATAGTATTTTGTCGGAAAAACTTTGCATCTGTGTTCATCAGGGATATTGGTCTTTATATTTTCTTTATTAGGTGGAGTTTTTGTCTGTTTTGGGTATCAGGGTGATATTTGCCTCATAGAAACTGTTTGGTAATGTTTGTTTCTTCAGTTTTCTGAAAAAGCTTGGAGGTAGGTCTACTTTAAAAGCTTGAAAGAATTTACTAGTGAATCCATCTGGGCCTTGGCTTTTGGTTTTGCAAAGACTTTTGATTATATTTCAATTGCCTAAATGACTATAGGTTGGGTATTTCAAATCTCCTTGATTCAACCTTAGGAAGTTATAAGAATCTAGGAATTTATTCATTTCTTCAAAAGCTCTCTTGTCTCATGGTATAAAGATTATCAAAGTCATCTCTGATGGTCTCATGGATTTCTACAGTTTCTTGTGATGTCTCCCTTTTTAGCTTATTAGGTTTTCTCTCTCTGCTTCTTTGTGAGTTTTGCTAGTGGTTTTTCAATCTCCTTTATTTTCTCAAGCTCCAACTCTTGGTTTCATTAATCTTTTGAATTTTTTTTGTGATTACAGCTCTCTGATTTCTGCTCTAACATTTATTATATTCATCCTCCTGCTTTAGGCTGCTTCTGTTGGTCATTTTACAGGATCTTAAGCTGTGAGGTTAAGTTACTTAAGTGGGTTCTTTTTTCCTTCCTGATGAATGCTTTCAGAGTTATAATCTTTCTTCTTAACTCTGATTTATGTGCCCCACATTCTGTTAACTTGTGTCCTCATTTTCATTTCTTTCCATGAATATTTCTATTTCCTCTTTGATGTCCTATATAACCTAGTTAAGTATAGTTGTTTAATTTAAAGAAGCCCTCAGTCCTTTAACATATCACTGTATCACTGTCTTCCTGTTGTTCATCTATTTGCTCTAGCGGGCACCAGTAACATCTCCATAAGTCCTGTCACATGCTAGTGTGGCCCAAGGGCATCTGCTCACTCCAGGAACATGAAGAGCCTCAAACCATTCCTTCAGATCATGGGAATGAGGTCTATAACATAATTAACATATCAAGACAAAAAATATTCTAAATTAAACTTGCTTTATTTTGTTTTATAAGACACACCTGACTATATTCATGGGTTATTCCTGGCTCTTCACTAAGGTATTATTCCTGGTGGTGATCAGAGGACTCTATGGGATGAGGGCCCTGTTGGTCTCATGAAAGACCTTGTTACATATTCACTGTTCTGTCTCTCCAACCATTCAATTTGTTTTAATATAAATAAATTTCTTCTTTATGAGAAGAAAGTTGGTGGGTCAAGTTAAAAATAAAACAATAGGGGTCAGAGAGATAGTCCGCGGATAGGGCATTTGCCTTGCATGCAGCCAGCCTGTGCTGGCCCAGGTTCGATCTCCAGCATCCCATATGGTCCCCTGAGCACTGCCAGGAGTGATTCCTGAGTGCAGAGCCAGGAGTATCCCCTGAGCATTGCTGGGTGTGACCCAAAAAGCAAAAAAAAAAAAAGGAAAGGCATACATATCCCTTCAAAGGACTGAAAATTTATTTTATTGTTATTACATAATAATATACTAGTTTTGAGACACAGTCAATTCTTATTTAAAAGATTCATACTACTCAGACATAACATATACTGGAAAAACTATTTTTTAGTTCAAATTTAAGGGAGATTCCCCTGTCTATCTGTGTATCAATTACTTTACAACTTAATTACTCCAAAACATTATCATAAATATTATTTTAAACTATACAACTTATTTTAAGCAGTTCATGCCTAATAATGTATTTTAGAACACATACATAAATATCATTTAATTGTTAATTGATTCATTTTGATAAACAAACCTACTCTCCTTTGAAATTGTGAAAGTATCAACCCTATCTAAGATTGTTTTTGAATGAAATTGATGAATAACTCTGAAAGGAGAACATCCCATCAATAAAATAGTGATTATAGAAATATAGGAGATAGATATTCAAAAATTGAATTTAAAAAAATAAAATATTTGGACAAAGAATATATAACAGCATTGAACCCCAACATAAAAAGTAGTATTAACATTCAAATCAAGAGCAAAAGTCTAGGATAGATAAAACAAAATCATTTAATAAGAAATATGATTTGCAGTGCAAGAATGAAATAGGATATTTTTCTTTCTGTCTATCCTAGTAATATTTACTATATTCATTCTAATTTTATTAACTTTATCTTTATAACATTTTCTAAAAACAAATTTTAGAAGTATGAAGATATATGACAAAAAAAGGAAAAAGTCACTAAAAAATCTCTAGTATATACTGTTCTGTATCAAAATGACCTCAGAATGAGACAGCATAACTGTGTTACTTGAATGTCAACAAAAGAAACATAAAAATGTGAAAGTGCTTAATCAAATGAGATTATTCCATCATCATCATCCAATATTTGAAAACTACACTGCCACACTTTTGCATGTTGTGATTGAGGCCAAAAGATCAGAATGCTATAAAACAGAAAGCCTTACATTGCAGGGGGAAAGATGTTGATCATCCTAGAATATATATAGTGGTACAATTCCCTCTCCCGATAAAGAAGAACCTCTCCCCAATAAAGGAGAAAAGGAATCAGAAAATATAATCTTAAAATACTAAGAAAAATATATTCACTACATAAAGATATACAAAAATAAGATAAATTATTTTAAAGCATCTTACATGGTAGTTATGAAAAATATTAAGCATTAAAATTTTATCCCAGCTATTTATTGAAAAGCTGATCTTTCCCCTACTATCAATATAGACAGAATTGTATACAAAAATGCACACTAACAGTTATTTACTATTTTCCAGATACTTTTTTGTTTAAAACTAAATGCACAAAATTGTCTCAATACATGTTAATTAGGCAACTAATAAAACAAACACATTGATATTTAAGATATATTTACCAAATTTTTAGAAACATAAAAGATTCACTTCATTTATTCTCTCAAGAGTTCAGAAAATTAAAAATTTCTATATATAAAATTATATCAGAACACAGAAGTAGTAACTTGATTCATGAATATAGCGAAATTAATCAAATTCATTTATCTGATAAAACGTAATTGAAGGAAGAATACTGACACAAATGGAAGAACATAAATACTAAGAATTCAAATTTTATAGCACATTATACTCCTAAGTTAGTATATACTAACGTTTTTACATTAAATATTTTTATGTACTATACATCACAGTGGTAGAAAAACTATGTCTTAATAGATTAGTAAAAGTTATTTTATAAAACAACATCATTCATTTTTTTTTGCTTTATGGGTCACACCCGGCGATACTCGGGGGTTACTCCTGGCTCTGCACTCAGGAATTACTCCTGGCGGTGCTCGGGGGACCATATGGGATGCCAGGGATTGATCCTGGGTCAGCATGGGTCGGCCACGCAAGGTAAATGCCCTACCCACTGGGCTCTAGCTCTGGCCCCAACATCATTCTTAATGGTAAAATAACTACAACTATAAAAATAGAAGTTAACTTTAAATAATGTTAAATACATAAGGAAGATCTACTCTTCATTTGTAATATAGGTTCTTAATAAAGTTTTACCTTAGAAAAGACTTAATGCTGTAAAAGAGGACATAAAATAAAATGCAGTCAATTATAGAGATGGTATTATTTGGGTGACTCCAATGGGAATATATTAATTAATTTGCAATGTTTTTAAAAAACAGAGTCTGGCATTAAACAGAAGAAGTTATTTAATAGTTATACAATAAGTAATTGAGTCTTTATGAGTGTTATATAGGTTACAACTAAGCTTATATTGATATATATAAATATATATGCATATTTATAAGTTTTAGGTGATATGATATTAGTTACAATAATATTAATAAAAATATTTCAGACATGCAAAGTTCCAGCACCTCAACCTCCACAAGAGCATTAGCTTATTTCGAAAACTGTCTGATTTCCCCTCAAATAAAGACTGCCATTTATTTCTTTGGGTCAGTGCTAAGATGTGATGCCTTTTGCTATTTTTTATCCCTTAGATAAGAGAGGACAGGACTTTTTTTACTGAAGGATTTAGGAAAGGTAGAAGAAGGTTTTATTTTAGACTAAGTGGAGGCAGGATTAAAGACAATATTTAGTCATTATGCTCCAGTTGGGTAATTTCTTAACCTTTGATGTTTTCTTAGAGCAAGTTCTCTGAAGTTTTTAACAGTTTCAATACTTTAGCTATAAAATCAAATCACAATGAAAATAAAGTAATACAACAGAAGGGTGTCATTTCATTGGATTCACTGAACCTTGAAGTCAATAGACATAAAAATCACTGTATAATGCAAATGATATATTTTGGATTGTTCTAAAATAGGGAGCTAAAAATATATTATTTACATAAGTGATTCAAATTTGCATATTTCCTTTTTTTGTCTATGCTACTTCCCTCAGGGAAAGATATAGCTATGGCTAATATATAGATGTAGTAAGTTTTTCTTTTCCTTGGGAAACATATCTAATGGACATATCTATTATATATATATTAATATACACCTTAAGACATATTGTACTTATAGTTATTTTACTTTAAGTTGGCACAATAGTGTCAAAATTTATCTTATTAACATACAATCTAGTTGTCACATTACATTACCTTGCTTTTACAAATTATATAGCTTACATTACAAGCAAAAGAGTCATTGGCTTAAGATAATTATGAGATAATTGTCAGTGGGGAAGATGATTGTAATATAGAAAAAGATCGCTTGAAAATGGAAGTTTTAAAGAGGAGGAATAGGTTTTGATGATGATAAAGACACTTGAAGGAGCAGAACTAAATTATTTGAAAATTAGAGGCAAGAATCTCGTGAAAGTAAAAGTTATAAAGCCAGTGAGATACTACAGAGAGTAGGGAGTTTACCTTGCACATGGCTGGCCCAGTTCTATCTTCAATCTGTATTCATTTGGTTTCTGAGGATTGTTAAAGCTGTCCCCGAATGCAAGTCAGGAGGAAGCCCTTCAGTAGTGGTTATAACCAAAAAAAGATTTAAAAAGAAAGGTTATATAGATAGTGATATGAAAAAGCAGTAGAACCTGTGCCTTCGGGTATGTACCACAGAAGCTTTATCTGTGGTAGGTAGGTAGGAGGAGTCATTTATAGCTGTTTCACCAAATTCTCTTTATTTACCTATTGCTGTTCCAAAGGAAAGAACCACCATAGAGATAGAATTACAGAACATGTTTGGGCCCAACACCAATAGCTTCCCCTTTTAAACAAGTCAGGGCTATTTAAAGATAGTGTGGAATGCATGAATTGTCTCTGAAGAGGTTCATTCTGTCACTGACACTGAATTGTTTCCCTTTGGTTTGGGGACCACAACTGGCTGTGCTAAGAGCTTGCTCCTGGCTCTGTGCTCAGGGATCAGTACTAGTAGGGCTTAGAGGTCATATGTTCTGATGGAGATTGAATCCAGGTCAGCTGCAAGCAAGTTAAGTGCCTTACCTGCTCTACTATTTATCACTCCAATACCAAAGACCATTTAGTGTGCGCGCATTTGGTAAATTACATCTGATGACCTAGGTGAGATAATGGTTTGTTCAAATTCATATTGACTACTACAATAAATATTGGTTTATCTTTCCTGTTCACAATACTACTAGTGACACAAATAACAGACTAAACATCTATAAAAATAGAAGTTTATTGTCATGATATTTTAGTGTTGCAACAGAGTTCTATACTCATGACAAAGAATATAGGGAAAATATATGGAGGGCAAAATGTGATATGTTGTTTGTATATTATCCATTACTCTGAAAAAAATTTATTAAACTTCATAAACTCTTAGTAATGTACCATACTAAGGAGGGTATCTTTTAGAACAGGGAACCGTGATTCCAGAAAATGGAGTATGCATTACACTCATAAATGGTGTGTGACATTCTGTGCTGCATAATTGAACACATGCATCTGGAAATTAAAGGATGGAATAAAGATGGACTCGATTTTATTTCTACTGAACCAGTTAACAGAATTTATCTTTTACTTTCCTTGATCTTAGAATTCAGGTAGTTAAGTGTGCTAGTTTTCAGCTGGAACTATTCAGCTAGGATCCAAGGCAAAGGCAGCACGAACATAAAGTTGCAATTACCTCTTTATGTCTATAAACTCTTCATACAGCTGACATTTGCCCTGCCAGAAAGAGGAGGAGGAGGGGCTTGCATCCAGTCATCAACAAAATCAGGCTCATATGCATGCAGTGGAATCTGGCTGTATGGGTAATGTATGAAATACAGGAAATTCACTGGAAAATAACTTAGCGTTTATGCTACTGGTAAATTGGCAGATATAACAACACAACCCAGAATTAGCCCAAACCAGGAAGGCAACCTACTGTCTCATATTATTAACTAGAAAATAATTTATACAGAACATATCAGAATGAGCATGCCATTTTTATTAGGCATTTTGAAAACAACTAAATGATTATTATTTTCACTTACTGGTATTCTTACATAACTAGCAACTAGAACACCAATCTTGAACACATTTTTTTTATTTTTATGGGCTATATCCAGCTGAATTATGGGCTTACTCCTTGCTCAGCACTAAGAGGCCATACATGGTGGGGTTCCAGAGATGAAGTTAATGTTGGCTATAGGCAAAGCAAGCATAGTACTTACTGTACTACCAATCTGACCCTTAGAGACAGTGATTTCAATAGCAATCTGAATACTGTATCAAGTGTAATTATAGTGGACACAAAAATGAAACTAGCAAGTATAGATATTTATTGGGAAAAGTACCAAACATAATAGTGGAAGGGATACAAGATGAATGGGAGGCTCCTTTATACCTAGATGTGGGTTTATTACCTTAGAAGAACTGCTGAAAAGACTGGGTAAGAAGAGCTTCATATTTTAGGTTTCTGCTAAGAAAGTCTTAATTTTACCTCTTGGGAAGTCCTAGAACAAATGTTTTCTTATTAGATGAATCACACTTTGGGTATTGAGATGGCTAGAATATTCCCGTTATACAGTTATTAGTTGAAAAGACTTAAAAGATGCCCTCAGAATATCTGTTTCAATAGAGAATGTCAGTAATATAGATGCTTTTTAGCAAATTATTTTGATATAGCAGGATCAAAAGGGTAGGGCAGCAGGGAAATTTAGTGGATCACTTTACATCTAACCCATGGTAACTAATCATAATAGATAATGGAATATGGCAGCAGAATAAAGGAGCCTCTGGCCCCATCTATCCCTCACTCTTCTGTCTTCATCTATCTATGTATTCTCTTCTTTCTTACTGGACATCCAAGATAAGGTAGGGCTATACACCCTGACAGATGGCTCAGTCTCACCCACATGTACATGGCCATGGCTGCAGACTAGGAAAGCCAGGAAAGAATTACAGGAACTGCTGGGGTAGAGTTGTAAGGCCCAGAGACAGGTACAGAGCACAGGGATCTTGTCCACATATGCATATGCATGGCCAGAGACTCAGGAAGGCATACATGGGATAGATAGTTGCTGTATAGGACCTTACCATAACTCACGGGAAGCAAAGACACTGCGTAGGACAAGTCAGAGTTTGTTCATGGGACGGAGAGCATCAGGACCAGAGCAGTTGATGTCTTTCACAGGCAGAGACATTTACTTTTGGGGAGGGACCTGAACCCATCTCCTTTATCTGTACAATAAACTTTTTCAAACTTCCAATTTTGTATACAAATATTTTATACACTTCTCAGGGAATCCTCTAGTGCAGGAAAGTCTGCTTTAACACCAACAATCTCATGAAGGAAGATCTGAACAGTCTATTTCCATGACTGCCTTAACTGTTAAGTCTTCTGCTGTTTACTATATCTCCTTCCCAGCCAAATTCAAGTGAAAGAAGAAAACATTTAATATACATCTGTTTTATTTCCTGCATGTACTTAACCCTACGACAGGTGCAAATTATTAAGAAGTTATATACATGCTAACAGTTTATAATTTAGTAGATGCCTTTGCATGGGAGTATTTTTTCCACTATAAAAGCAATCTGATTGCTTCATTTTTTTTCTTTTTCTTTGATTATTTTGTGGAGTCAGTGCTTGGAACCACAACTAGTAGTGCTCAGGACTTACTCTTGGGTCTGTACCTGGCAGTGCTTGAGAACCATACATGGTGGTGGCACTTAAACCCAGATAAGCCCTCATAGAAGCCAAGTGCCTTATCCGTAGTACTCTAGTACTTCCTTTTCAAACAAAATATAAATATACTAATAATCTATTCTTTATTAATATTTACTCAAAATGTTTAGGTCATTGGTTTCCTAAACATGCAGGTAAGAATCCTTAGGAATGGAGATCCAGAAGTCTCAGAATAATAGCTAACAATTGTTTCTAAACACTCCATTAAGTAATCAAGAAATATTATTACTTTATTTTAAAATTACATTTTACCAACTTTACAAAGGTGGAGATATAGAGAAATTAATAGATAATCCAGAACTGTCAAGTAATAGAAATGAGAATAGAACTAAAACCTGTGTGTGCTACTATCTTGAGATCAATTACTTATATTGAGCAAACAAATCCCCAAGGACTTTTGCAGATCTATTGTAATTTCAGCTTACCTGCAGATAGAGGAAATTCATTAGAAGTAAGGAGTCAAAAAGACAGTAGCTATTTTATCTGCCCTGACATTCTAGGGACACAATTATGCTCTTCTGTCATCCTTGCTTTATATTCAGATAATTGGTGTAGGCCAGTTTAATCATATCCTTCCCTGCTACATTTCTAGTTGTATTAAAATATGTAGTATGTGATTTCTAGTGTAAAATTCATGAAAATATATCTGTTCTAAGAGAAAGAGATAAAGGGGGAGTGAAGAGAGAACAGTGGTACTAGCATGTGATTCTAGGCAAGACTAATCTTTACCTTATCCTTGCCTCAGTTTCATTATATCAGCTGAAACATTATGCTAATTGTCTAAGAGGCTTTTGTTAGCTTGGAATAATTTTCTAACAAAAGACTCCTAATTTTCATAAAGAAAACAACAGTTCAGTTAGCTACTTCATTACCTGACTACCCATTACACCAAGTATAAAAACAGATTGAAAATTCTGTCTGGATTATTTCTCAATCTAGTTCTTTTTTTGTCCTACTTATTCTTATTATAAGGTAGTTTTTTTTAATATGTTTGAATTGATAATATATGATTACTAACAATGGTTAACCATTACTCACAATTGTTATGCTCTTATTTGATTAAAAATTGTGAGAGAAAATTCACTTCTAAACTGTCGTGTATATATATATATTTATATATAGATAGATATATTATCTATATTGATTTTAGCTTTGTGGGTGAATGTTATCCTCATTGGCTGTAAAGAGTTAATATAATATATTCAAGCACCTTTTGGATCAATAATATGTTAACTATCATTTTAACTGAATAAAATGGGCACAATTAATTGAAATCCTAAATATAGTTGACCTAACTTACATTCCTTCTAAAGAAATACAGTATTCACACATTTCCCAATATCTTAACACACCTGCTATTTCTTTTCACACGTATCTGAGCAACTATTCTTGATGTACTGCCTGCTTCAGAACATAGTTCTAAAAAAATTTCCCAGAGAATGCAATAAATGCAATTTCTAGCATCAGATTACTGGACTAAGAACAAGGACCAAGAGTGAAATATGGAAAAAGGAAGATACAGATTCTAATGCATTGAATTTTCCCACAAATTCAGTATGTTTGCCCTAAATATTAAGGAGTTTTCAAATCATAGGTTGTAAGATAAATATAAAGCATTATTATTTAATTAGTTCAAATTATTTATAATGGAGCGAAGACAGGAAGACATTAAATATAATAGAGGCTAATGAAACAGGAGTTTTTCCACAATTCCTTCTGTCTGACTTTACCAACTGTCAAAAACATGAATAGATACTTATCATTAAAAGATATGCACAATATTTTATTATCACTATTCAAATAGTAATGTAATTCTACTTAATAGTATTTGATGTTTATTTACTAAGTATATGGAATAATGTATTCATTCTAGCAGTTCAGCCTGGATTAATAAGGTAACATATTCATTTTATTTATTTTTATTTATCTTGGTTTGAACTATAAAACTTTTATTATTTTTTATTTTATTATACTACCTTGAGATATATGACTATAAAAGTTTTACATCATTGGGTTTCAGTTATACAGTACTTCAGCACACTTATCCCTCCACCAGTGAACATTTCCACTACCATTGTCCCCAGATTCCTTCAACACTTCCCGCCTCTATGTAGGTATACTTACTTACTTTCTTCTTTTTCTCTTCTTCTTCTTTATTTACTTCTTCTTTCTTCTTCTCTTCTTTCTTCTTCTTCTTCTTCCTCTCTTCCTCTTCTCATCTTCTGCTTTGTCGTCATCTTCTTATCAGCTCTTCTTTGTCATCTTCATCTTCGTCTTCATCTTCGTCTTCATGGCCATCATCTTCTTCTTCGCCCCCATTGTTTTCTTTCTCTTCTTGCGATTGTGGCTTATAATACAAATACAAATATTTAGAGGTGACCATTTATATCCCTTTGCCTCATTCAATGTTCACTTCTAGCCTGTACAATTGCTGTTTCCAACAATTATCGATACACATGGTAGTTTCTCTGTCTTGCACTCTTGCTTGTGATCCCCACACACTTGTGTAGAATCCTACCTTGGCCATCCCCTCCTGGTTCCCTGATTTGCCTGGTCTTGGATATTAGTATAATGATATTTTTATTTTATATACCACAAAGTAGTCTCAGTCAATCTATGTCTATCTTTTTGTTCCCGACCACAATATAATAGCATGGGTGCTCTATGCCTATCCATTAATGAGGCAAATTTCGCTTAACTTTTTGCACAGCTGCTTAGCATTCTACTATGTAGATATACCACACGCTCCTTTATCAAGTCATCTGTTTCTCAGCACTCAGGGGTTTTCCAGATTCTTCTGTGAAGAAGAAGTTCATGGAAACAGACGTTACCAGATGGGTTTCTTTTGTGCGTTTTTGAACTTCCCGTGGTATTCCCAGTATACACCTCAAGGATCAAATGGATCAATTTCTAGTTTTTGAAGGAATGTCCATATTAGTTTCCAAAAATTCTGGACCACTTGTATATTTCCTGACAACAATGGATGGGAGTCCCTTTATCTCCACACCTTACTACTACCTGACATAGGCACTGGTTATTCTTGCTTCTTTGGATGTTCACATTGAGACTCTTTGTGTGGGTGTGCAATGTAAGTTTGAAAAGATGAAGCAGATATTTTAGTATGTTTTTTACTATATTTTGATAATGGGATTGGAAATCCACGAGGTCTTGTTCTCATTGCACTTAATCCTGGCTCTGCTATCAGAGATCACTTCCACCCAGTGCCTTCTGCAAAAACTTTCACTGACCTATTATTTTATCACATTTTTTCTTCCATATCTAACACCTTGAGGTTTTTACCCACTGCACTCTAACCCAAAGTATTTACTTTTCCTCAAGGCTGTATGTTCACAAAACATAGATACCAAACCTAGTAAGAAATGTAAATAATTTGAATTAAGTGTTCACAAAAAATGTTTTCACAGAAGAATACAATGTCAGAAGCAAAATAGTACCATTTTTCCATCAGGTATAAATCCTAAAAAAATGTTTTCACTGTTATTTTTATGGCACAATATATTGCCTTAGGGCCGATGCCTAGCTGCACCTTTAAAAAGTCATGACACCTGGCCTCAACGTTTTGTGCTCAAGGATCGTTCACGAAGTATTATCATGAAGCTCAGTACAACCTATGGGGGTGCCTGATCTGAACCAGAATAACATATGCTTAAGAGTGTACCCTGATAGGAACCAGAATAACATAATGGGGTGCCTGATATGAACCGGGGGGATGAGGGGGAATGAGGGGACGAGGGGGATGAGGGGAGACGAGTGGGAGGGGGGGGGGGGATAGGGGACAAGGGGGTACAAGGGAAGGCAAATGGGTGCTCTTTGGAACACTGTATGCTGGACAACCCAAACATGACCATCTTTATAACTTGTATATCTCACAATGGAATAATAAAAAAATGGAAAAAGCAAATAATATTAGTGGGGAAATGAGAAAATGGAGAAATAATCTCAAGAAAAGACTTTCTTTAGATCATGTATTTTTGTTGTGAACAGACTCAGTGCAATTAACTTGGACCTTAACTCCTCTCTCTTATCGTTCTTGAATGCCTTTTAAAGTCTATTTAGAAACCATTTCTCTATGGACCTTGCAAATTTAGCCTATTAAATGTTGGTAAGTACTATTGCTTTAAATCATACTTGTATTTCTACCATTTTTGCTTTCTTGTTTGCTCTCCCAGCCTCCAATTTGCTAGCATATACCTTTTGAAATATTGGTAGTACAAAGACATACTTAGTACAATTCAAATAGCTAATGCTATTTAAATTTATTGTCTCTAAGAGTATACTGATAAGTTGAAAATTACTAGCAAGAGACAATCAAATCCTACTTTTTAGAACTGTGAACATCTATGTTCATAAATGGTATAGATGATGTTTTAATGCAGGCTTTGAATAAAGGATGTTTTTAAGTAAAAACAGATTTATTTAGAGGTTCTGGAGGAAAGGAAGGAGGAAGAGAAAGAGAGAGACATCTCAAGAGGGGAGATGGGCTACACATGTGCTCTACACTACATGTGCCTCGACCAGCACACATGTTAGATACTTTGGCTCAAGCCGCACCTGGACTTGGGCAGCATATGTAGGATCATTATCATATATAACAGATGTACATATTCTTTTAGCATCCATCTATTCATTGTGCCTATATAATAAGAGATTGTGGACCTGGAATGTGAGGAGAGAATTGCACAATAATTGAATTTTCAGCCTATTCAAACAGCTGAAGAGCAGATCTCTCCTTTGCACGGAGAAAAAAATATTTATAACCCTAATACCCCTGAATAAGAGGGATATAAGCTCTTCTTGTCTACTCTTTGGAATATAAAGATATGGTTCTGTGAGAAAGATCAGTAATTTATATGGATCCCAACTGCTAGACTTGTTTGTTAGCAAATGACCATTAAACTCATTGCCAGTAACTTTTGCAGGAAGCTCATTGTACAAAAATATAAAAAGGATTTGTTGCTCCTCAACAAAGAAAACAGGTCAGTCATAGTTTATTTACTGAATATCATTCTAGTTATTGTTGACTACCTTTGATTTTATTTTTTTTTAAGAATTCAAATCTTTAGGAAAATAAAGGGATATATATGATAACCTTCTGTAAATTTATATTGCATACCATAATCTTAAAAGGAAAGAAGGGATAGGTGTGGTTGTTATGGGAGAAAGTGTAGTATTAGCCATAGAGGCAGGCTGAAGGGTGGGGAAGGGGTAGAGAAGTAGAAACCCGTGATATTGGTGGTGGAACTGCACACAAGTGAAGGGACTGGTGTTGGAACATTTGTATGACTGAAACCTATCATGAACAATTTTATAACTATGTATCTCATGGTGATTCAAGAGAGAGAGAGAGAGAGAGAGAGAGAGAGAGAGAGAAATTTCAACTGGGGTTTGAGTAAGATGTCCTTCAGTGAGAAGGACATCTTCCTAGCATGGCATTAATCCTGGTTTGTTCCTCTGCAACCATTTGGTTCCCAGAGTTCTATGAGATATCACTGAGCGAGCACAGAGCCGTGAGGAGCCCTTGAGCCCTGTAAATGTGATCAACAACAAAAATTTTGAAAACTTCAGAGTCATTTTCTTTTCCACTCAATTAGTATTTCCAAATCTCTGGACAGACATTACTAAAGTCTTTATTCAATCATTCATATAAAGATAATACTAGTTTAAAGATGCTCATAACTTTTAAATATGATATTAGACCTGATTCTAGCATATTGGTTTTATTCTTACCTTTGATCACTTGATCACTTGAATCCCGTTATTCATCGATTTGCTCGAGCGTGCCCCAGTAATATTTCCATTGGACCCTATCACGTGCCAATGTAGCCCAATGGCATCTGGTTGATTCAGGAATATGAAGAGCCTCAAACCGCTCCTTCAGGGTCTTGACAAGGAAGTCTGACCATCTTGTAGGTGGGCGGCCACGTGATCTTTTGACATCCCGTGGGATCCAGTCAGTAATGGCTCTAGTCCAGCGGTTGTCTCCAAATCGCATTACATGTCCAGCCCATCTGATTTTCGATGCCTTGGCAAACGAGACAGCACCCCTGATTCTGGAATAGCGACGGAGGTCAGAACCCCGATTCCTTCTCTCACTTGAGTGAGGCGTGATATTCCAAGCATAGCTCTTTCGATTCCTCTCTGGGAGACCCAAATAGCATTCTCATCCTGCTTTCGTAGGGCCCAGGTCTCTGAGGCGTATGTTAATGCAGGGAGAACGGTGGAGTCAAAGAGATGTGCCCGGAGCCAGAGGTTCTTTGTCCTTTTTAGCTATTTCTTCGATGCCTTTGAAGGCATTCCATGCCGCTCTCTTCCCCTGCGCAGCTCAGGTTTTAGGTCATTCATCATGTTGACTTCTCGACCTAGGTACACATAACTGCTGCATTCAGAGATGTTTGTTCCATTGAGAGTGAATGGGGCCTCTGGAACTAGTTCATTTTTCATAAACATAGTTTTCTTTAGATTCAGCTGTAGACCTATCTTTCCACATTCTCGTCAAAGTCAGCCAGCATTTGTGCCGCTTGGCTAATGTTTGGTGTTATTAGAATGATGTCATCAGCGAAGCGGAGGTGGTGGTAGTTGCCGCACCATCTATCTTCACTCCCATTCCTTCCCATTCTAATTGTCGCATGATGTTCTCGAGGGTGGCGCTGAAGAGTTTTGGTGAAATGGTATCACCCTGTCGAACCCCTCTTTGACATTAATGATCACTTCTTTGTAGAATGGTGAGATCCTGGTGGTGAATCCGTAATACAGCTCACGAAGGATCTTGATGTATTGGGTTTGAACACCCTGTTTGGCTAGGGCTTCGATGACTGCTTCAGTCTCCACAGAATCAAAGGCTTTCTGTAAATCAATGAACGTGAGACAGAGCGGCATCTTGTACTCCCTACAAACCTCAATGAGCTTGGTTACTGTGTGGATATGGTCGATTGTGCTGAATCCTTTCCGGAAGCCAGCTTGCTCGCATGGTTGTCCTTCATCTAGTGTTCTGCCAATCCTGTTCAGGATGACTCATGTAAACAGCTTTGTAGATGACGGACAACAGGCAGATGGGGCGATAGTTGCCGATGTCGTGAATGTCTCCCTTCTTGAACAGTAGAACTGTCCTGCTGGTTTTCCATTGGGAGGGCACTCTTGCATTCGGACAGGTAGCGTGTGAAGAGCCGAGCTAGTGTATTGATGAGTACCGATGGCAGATTCTTCAGGTGTTCGGTCTGACTTTGTCTGGGCCTGGTGCTGTTCCCCCTTCTTTACCGACGAGATGGCATGTCGGATTTCAGAAGGGAGAACGTTGGGAATGACATATCCATCCTGTGGAATTTGGTATGTGGGCAGGTGGATGTGGCTATCAAAGAGATTTGAGTAGAAGTCCCGGATAATCTTCTCCATTGCCTTTCTGGAAGATGGATAGATCCATCAGGGCGCCGGAGGGCAGTCATCTTGGTCTTATAGTTGGCGAAGGACAGGCAGGCAGTGCGAATGCTTTTCCCGCTTCTGCTGCATCTTCCAGTATTTCTGCTCTTCTGTCTTTGAGGTGTCTTTTTTTGCTTTTCTGCACCGTTTAGCAAGCTTGGACGTTAGCATTTGGTCTCCCTGAGGCTCGCGCCTTGCCACGTTGGCGAATGAGCTCAAGAGTTTCTGAAGACAGGCGCCTTTTGTGTCTTTCTCTCTCTCGGCATTCTTCGCACAATCATGGAGGTGCTGAACCAGTCGGTTGTATTCTTCATCGATGTCCCCAATGATGGTATCTTCCCATGTTGCTGCAATGGTGCCAAAGAGTTCCCAGTTGGTGGTCGCTCTGGGAGTTCTCTTCTTAAACTTTTGCAGCCTTTTCTCCCCCGTTGCGGGAAGTAGAATTTTGCACGAAGGAGACGGTGGTCCGATCCTGTTTGGAATTTGGGGACGACAGCAACATCGGGTCAGACAAAACCATCGATTGAAGATGATGTGGTCAATTTCATTGTGGAACTTCGTCCAGGAGATTCCCATGTCCAACGCTTCGCTTCAGCCTTCTGGAACTGTGAGTTCCCATGAATGGTCTTGGTGGACATGATGAACTCAGATAGTCTCTCACCCTGTTTCGCTCCATTCTAGGCCATGGGTCCCGATGTGGAGTTCTTCAGCCGATCTTCTCTTGGTCCTATCTTGGCATTAAATCACCGACTATGATCTTGTAGAAGGTGTGATCTTTTATAGAACTCCTCCAGTTCCATGTAGAATTTCTCAATTTCATCTCTTTGTATGTGGATGTTGGTGCGTAGACAATGAAGATAGAAATTGCTGGCAGTGGGCCACATCTCTTCAAGTGTAATCGTCCTATCCAGTTTGTTAGGCATTCAAATGAATCAATGTTGACGGCCATGTTCGTGTTGGACAAGGACACCAATGCCACCGATGCTCTCTTTCGTCGCATGTTCCAAGGAACAATTCTTCTCCGTGTCAAATACAGCATGATGCAACTGATGCCTCCTTTACCTCAGTCAGACCAATGATGTCGTAATTGATCTTTTGCGCTTGCACCATCAGATCCTCAATATATGCGCCCGATGCCAGGATACGGGCATTGAAAGTACAGACAGTCATTTTAGTCCTTCTTTGCTTTGCAGCCTAGAGCTGTCGTGAAATTTTATCAGGCACTGCTTGTTCGCCTTTCTTACTGCTGCCGTATTAAGGGCTCTTCGGGCAGGAAAATAAACACTCTTGTTACCGGATTTGGCATATCGAACATGCATCAGACAGCTTGCCAGGCCTGCCATGTGGGCGCTAGTACTCTCATTACTTTGTGGGGCCTTCCAGAGGGGTGGGTAGAATATTTATGGTAATTTGGAGGTAAATCACGTGCGCCGCTAACAACGGAAAAGCTGGTTTCTTGGCTTTGCCGGGTGTATCTGTGGTTTAGGCTCAAGCATTCCTGGGCTTGAAATACTCTCCTCTGAAGGGCAGGTCTCTGGTGGGTCCTTGTAGGCTGGGTTTCTGACAAGCCGCAGACTGAATTAATCTGTGGGCTCGAGACTGGATTAATCTGCTGGGTAGAGATCTTACCAGCTTCAGAGTGTGATTGTGAAGATTGCTGCCAGCAAGGTGGGGAGTTTCCTCTGGCTCTTCCGAGGCCTCCATCGGTAGGACCTGGTCGGAAGGTTCTCGTGGTCCATGGAATGCAGGGGGTTCAATGGTGAAAGTTGGTTTCTG